>CM019751.1:11279289-11328967 GCA_009761775.1 Ficus carica
TGTAGTAAGAGATTTTTGATAGTTTAGCAACCCTTTGATATGATGGGCTTAGAGGCTCAATAATACTAGATTTTGATAATCTTGTAACGACCCGCCTAGCACAGGCCGTTACCATCCATACATATCGTACTTACATGTATAGCTTAAACAGCGAAATTTTTTTTTTCTACACAGTATACTTGAAGTGTAAACGTATCGGACATTAAATAAAGTTGTTTAAAGGTAAAATAAAATTCATAGTATAATTACATAACAATATCAATACGCGTAGCGGTTTGTTCCCACGTTTCACAGTCCGCCAGTCCATGCCCTCCATCTTGTATCAAGGGTTGCTGTCAGGCTGCTTACCTACAGCATAGACGTAAGACAGTGAGCTTTCGCTCAGCAAGTACAACTATTTTGTACCGCGAATCAACAAACATACCCTACAAATCCTAACTAACATACCATAACTTAACCATAACATATTATAACTTATCTTAACATATGCATGAGCCAATTATGCTTCGTTATGCTTTCTTATTCATTCATATCTTACTTTCTTAACTTATCTTAGCTTATCTTATGGGCCCCATAACGTAAGTATCCGTACCGGGCGCGTAACTATGAATTGGTTGGGGCGGCCAGTCCATTTCCAACTCAATCCATAGTCCAACCCGACCTAACGCGGGTCGGTACGACACAGGCAAGCTTGCTTGCCATCTTAACTTTCATTGTCTCTTACTTTTATTCTTGATAATTGGTGAACATGCATCGTGATGTTTCACACAAATAAATTTTTAGGCTTATCTCATAATCTTATCATAGCATATCTACATAATATGCATTTATAGCAGATATTTATAGCATTTCATAATTTCATAGCATTTTACATGACACTTTCTAAACCCTAACATACAATCATAACATTTAACTTTTTTTATTACATATAACATACCATAGCATTTCTCATAGCATTTCCTAATATATAACATATAACCTTCCATAACATTTAACACATAACATTTTAGAACACATAACATTTTACACACATACTTAGGCAAGTATACACAACAAAGCCTATGCTGTAGGCGGAGTTGTACTTACCTTGTTTGGGTTGGCTGTGTCCGATGCCGAGTTGAAATCCCGTTAGGACACTGCTGCGTACTAAATTCTGTGATCAAATAAAAGTAAGGGTTAGAAATGTTGGTAGTATAACCAACACTCTTATATAACCTTAGTTATATGCCCTTACTTAATTTTATGTTATCCTTCTTGGTCACATTGAGTAACCCTAGGGTCTACCCTAATCGGATTGTTTTTAACTTTAGGTTTCAAAATCCTATTTTTTTTTTTTTTTTTTTTTTTATAAAACCTTATTAAATTCTTTGTTAAATCTTTTGTTTAACTTTAAAAACTGGAAATCGTAAAATAAGATTGGTAAAATTATTGACTATTGGAAACTGCCTTTGGAACAGCTTCACAACGCCAATTATCAGTGTAAGTACAAAATTACTCTTTTTCTGCAATATTTTATAGAAATCCTGTACAGGAATTCCCTATTTCCTGTACAGTTTTTGAAACCCAATTCTATTTAAAAATCTAAACCAATTTTGAAAAAGTTTTCTTCATGAAAGTTTTAGCTATTGAAAAACCCTACAACTTTCATGTTCTGAGTAAAACCCAGTTCAAATGTTTACCTAGTCATATGCCCTGATAAATCAATCCTGGCCGTGCATGGTTCCTGGGCACGGTCAGGCTCGGGTTTTGAAGAAAACCGAGGCCGTTGGAGCTTCATTTTGCAAATATGTCTACGATACCCCCTAAGAAAAACCCTAATCCACAACTTTCATGTTTTGAGTTTTTCCAAATTCGGCCTCTAAAGGCCTCAAAATCAACTTTTCCCGAAACTTACCAATTTCTACCCGTAATGGCAGTTTTCGGTTTCGATCTTGTTTTGCGTCCTATAACGTTCACCCTACCTCAACCGACCACAGCGGGAGCCTAAGTCAGTCATGCAGCATACTTCTAACGTCCAATTTTCAACAAGCACATCAAATTTTAGCATCATACATCAACATATAAAACCCTAGTCATTTAAACAAACATCTAACATACAATTTGAAACTACTAAACATAAAACCCTAACTAAATCAAAATCAAGCACATACTCTTAATTCCTAATTAAGGCAGCAACTTAAAGTGAGCTTATGCTCATTACAACCCATGCTTAAATACATTTAAATTTCTCCAAATGAAATTTAAATGAAAGCTTAGGTGTTTAGAATTTATACCTCACTTTGGTTAAGATTTGGGCTTGGCTTTTCTTGCCTTTCTCCCTTCACTAGCCGCTGGCCTTGCTTGGCTAATAGGGTCCAAAGTTTTTCAGTCTTCCTTCCCTTGAAGTCCGGTCACTAACTTGCTCAAAAATTCCGGCCAATTGCTCCAAAATCCGGCCAAGTCTTGGCTTGGTTCTCTCCCCTTACAACCGGCCTTTTGGCCAATATGGGTTTCAAAATTTCCAAACTTTTTTTTTTGGCTTTCCACTACAAATCCGAACTCTCCCTAAGCAAAATCCCCTTGAAAATTTTTGTTTTTCCTTCCTCTCTCTTCTCTCCCTAAATCCGGTTTTTCTCTAAAAAAAAAATGGCAAGAGTTTGGCCAAATTTTCTACTTTTTTGTGAACAATGGCAACCCCCATTTATAGAGGTTGGGAACTTCTTGAAATTGTAACTTTAGTCCTCAAAATTTTTGACAATTGGCTCTTGCCCCCCATGTGTTGGCCGGCCATACATGGTCCAAATTAAACCAAATACTTTCCAAATTTTCTCTTAATTCATATAATGATGTCATTAAATTAAAGTTTGGTGAGGTAAGCTTCTAAAGGCTTTGTTTGTTGCTTTTTCCTATTATACAGCCCCTTTTAAGTTAACACAGGTATTTCCAATACTGGATTCACTTATACACAGTATTGGCATATTGATCTGCAGTCCAAAATTCATCTGTGTCAAAACGAACTGTATAAAAATTTTCTCATAACTTAAAACCACTTGGCCCAAGATATTCTAATTAATGTGCTTGATTTTCTATGGTGGTTTTGAGTCTTAAACATATCATTTTATTCATAAAACGGTTCTATACAGTACAATTTCTATACTGCGGGTTATTTTATTGTACAGCCTTTTCTTTAACTTTTTGGGGTCAATCTTCGGCTTTTTCGTCCACCATTGACTTTCTTATCAACCATTGACTTCCTTGCCAAGATTTGACTCCCGTGGTCAATAGTTGACTTTTTTGGTCAACCGTTGACGTTTTTGGTCAAACTTTGACCAATATAAAAATTTTGGCAATTTTACTCCTTTTCGCTTAAAAGGTCGTTTGCTTGACTAAACAATCATTTTCGAGTCTTATAAAGTCATAAAAACTCGCAAAACGTCATAAAAACCCTTAAACGGCTTTTTCATAAATACCTTCCTGGTTTGTACAAATTTCTTAAAATAAATCGTAATGTTACAGAAAAACTTGGTGTTACAAATCTAGTGCTAGACAAATCAAGTAAAATAAATTGAGATATAGCTAATTAAATTTCTGTAGTAGAAATCTAGTTAGTTAGACTAAACATTTATATATGTTATGGGTGATCAAACAAGTCATGGACCTGATAAAACACTAGGTGCACAAGACGAGCAAAATACTATAGCGTAAATTAGGTAAATACAAACCTCGCCTTCAATATAAAAACTACGATTTTCAATCTTAAATGCTTTATTTTATTTTTTATGAAATGTGTACTCCATATGATTAATGTGATGTATGTTTGAACATTTTTATAAGATGCCAGTTTTGAATGGTTTTATTCAATGCAAGTTTTGAATTGTTTTAAGAATGACATGTTTTAAGAAATGCAAGTCTTTAAGCCGTGCTTTAAATACATGTTTTATGATATATTTTTAAAACACATGTTTTATGAAGATATGTTCTATGATTGTATGTCCAAATTCCATGTTTTAGATTTATGCTGAAATATGACATATTGCATAGTTCGATGCTTGATGCCATGACTTACATCTTTTAAAGCTATCATGATACATGTCTCAATTTTATAGCTTTAAGGTTTTATGTTGAAGTATGACATATTGCATATACTCACCATAAAATAAATAATAAAACTAAGACAAGACAAATTAAGGGTGTCGTACCAACCTTTCATAAGGAGAGGATTGATTCAGTTAATTTCAGTTGATCTAGGGCAAGTCCAGTCTATGGTCTCGGTACTGTTAGGGACCTTGCAAACCCTCAATGATCACACGCATCCGGTACGTACACTAGGGGCCACATATAAGACAAGATAAAAATCCATGGGGCGACTAAGTTTTTTTAGTCACAAAAGGTTTTCTACGACTAATTTCAGGCTTTCTACGACCAAAAAATTAGTTGTTAAAGGTGAATTTCTTGTAGTGAATAATGGATAATTTACAATCAAACATAAACTAATCATGTATGTTTTCTGAAATTTTTAATTATTTTATGAGGATATGTTTGTATTTGTTGAGCAAAAGCTCGTTAGAAAATGTTCATATTGTAGGTAGGAAACTCACAGTGTAACATATTTACTAGGCGGGCTTTGAAGTGGATGTGAAGGATGGGATGGGAACCACTACACAGAATTTCCACAAAATATTTTGAGTATTAATTTATACTGATTAGTATTGTTTGAAAATGAAAACATGTTTAAGGTAGTTGTTCATAGGTAATTATTTAGTAATGACCAGTAAATTTGTATGTTAAAATATTAGACTTGTTTTTTTAGTCACAATGATATGTAAATATTAATTATATATCATGTAAGATGTCTGTGTGTGTGTGTATATATATATATATATAAATCTTCCACAAATTTGAAGTATTATAGCTAAGTAACTATAGTAAGTAAGTGAAGTAACGACCACATAAGTAGGGTCATTACAATTTTAGAGGCTCAACTAAAAAGGGAAACAAACTAATGGAAATGGGAAACTAATTAAAATCAATACATAAAAATAAGGAAATAAAATAAAATTACAATTAATTATGGACAAATCAAATATTTGCTAGATGTAGGAAATCGAGTTGATTTGATTTTCTTAGAACACAAATGGAAACTTGATGGGAAGAAATCCGGAAAGAGAAATCATCAACAATCGAATTCATCATGTGCGCAAACTGATTAGAAGTGGTCTGCTTGGGAAGACAAATGGCGTCGCTAACTTGGAAGTGGATGTGGCTTGAAGAAATGGATTTCATGGCTCAATTGAATGATTTTTTTTGTCCATATTTTTGCACTTCTTTTAAATCATTTTGATTTAAAATCATGAAAATGTATAATTAAAACTCAAATATTTTTAGCTATTATACAATAATAAACATCAAATAAAGTGCACTTTAGTGTACTAATCAAGTACCAACTCATGTAATGGCATGTTATTATTTTTTTCATGGTATATATTTTTAATTGATGTGTCAATTAGATCAATAAATTAAAATATGACGAATCACACTATATAAGATGGTATTCAAAATTTATGATTAGAATCGGGCTCCCTATCATTTTTCTATACGCCATATCTCTCTTATATTATTTTATTCTCTTTTAAAAGAAATTCAACTTGAATCTTGCGTCGCTAAAGTTACACAAAATAAAGTCGCTAAAGATGCACAAAATAATATTATAGAAAAAGGAGAAACGTCTTTTAAAGATTGAGTGCATTATATTATTATACATTTTGGTTGTAGTTATATTATTTCTCAACTTATTTCTTTGAATTTAGAAACTCTCTCAGCATCCTTTGAAGTTGAACAGTAGTTTATTTCAATAAAATGATAATTTGGGACGCCAAGCGAACGCTGAAAAAGATAGAAGCTGGGGCATTAAAACCACCAAGTGGCCACATAAAGGTGAACCACGAAGATAATCTATTTGCAACATGATTGGCTTATTTAACTAAAAGTGAGTAATTGTATAGTGAGTTTTCATTTTTATTTTGTTTCATTTTTTTTTTTTTGGGTTTTTTTTGTTGTGAAAACAATGATTTTGAACTTGTTTGTTCTAAAATTTGTTAAGGTTAATCATAGTGGTTTGATTGAGATTTAGTTGAAATTTGCATCTTTTTTTTTCCCCTTAAAAATGGTAAATTGTGGTGCCTAATTGTTGCTTACGTTGAAAAATTGTGGGAGTTTTTTTTTTCCCATGAATTATTATATCACCTTTAGTAAAATAATGTGCAATCCATAGTTAATCAAAATGTGTCATTCCGTATCTTAACGAGGACAACCATTAATGGTAGACAAAACTCGATCTTTAAAAAACGAAAAAGAAAAAGAAAAAGAAAAAGAAGGGAAAAAAAAAAAAAAAAAGTGAGAGAGAGAGACAGGACAATCATAGAGGAAATCCAAACCAAAGAATCCGACATTAGCACATGTTTTATATCCGTGAAAATGAGTTGTTAAAGACCATATCCACATTAATGAACAAAGTTTTAGTGCATTTAGAATATCAAAAATTATTTTAAAAATTCAATAGAAGTTACAATATAATTTAGTAAATTCCAAGTTCTTAAATATAATAAACAAAACTTGTTATATAACAAGAGTCAAAAGAAACCAATTAACCACCGAAGTGGCCAAACCAATACCAAACCGGAAGGAGCTCACACAGAAGAAAGCCTAAAACTTCAACTTATTAGACACCTCTAGTTTTAAGTCACATTAAAACATAACTAGAGAGGAAACATACACTATTCCAAAAAAAAAAAATAATAACTAAATAAAGGAGGGAGAGAGAGAGAGAGAGAGAGAGAGAGATGAGATCAGACTATGTTTTTTTCAGTGTAACGTACATAGGCGTTGTAAAAAGTCCCCAAAGAATACCGCTAAAAACCGTAGTGTACCGTATTATGGTGCTGAGGGGCCTTATGTTGTAATTTTTGGACTGCATGTCAAGATCCAAAACTGAGTATGGTTACGTGGAGACTATGAATCCATTAATATAAAAATTACTCATACTTATCCAGTTAGGTTCAATTTAAACCAATCCATTATGTATATAATTCAACATGGCAACTTTTAAACAACTAATTAGAAACACTCCGTGACTAGTCACAAATCACGAGAATATTCTAATAATAAAATAAATAAAAGACATAATAATCTGAAATTCACCACAAATTTCGATTAGTGCTTGTTTTGCCAATTTGGATAAAATGATGTCATCTTTTCAATTAGGCTGGTCAACCGGACGGCCCTGTTCGGTCTACATAATTGAAAAACATTACTATTTAGTAGTGCAATGATGGATTATCTACATGTGATGATAAAAAAATTAATTCAGAAGAAGAAAGAGACATGGTGAGCCAAGCAGGATTTGATTTGTGATTTTTTTTTTTCCCCATAATTTTCTTTCTTTTCTCATCTAATCAAACTTCGGATTCGTTTTCTTCAGACTGTGTTTGCTTCTGGACTAGATAGGTTAAATGCTTGTTTCAACAGGAGTTTGTTTCTTGTTTTTATTAGTTTTTTTTTGTTTTTAAATTTTTTTTTTTCTAATTACTACAACTTTTAACGTAGGGGGATATTTAAAGGTTATTTGACCGACGTTAAAAGTTTCCATGTCGATTTTCAATCGATGTGGAAACTTTCCACGTTCCTTTTTTCCGATGTCAAATCTATCGTCTTGTGATATCACTGGATTTGGTGTGGGTTTTCTTACTGATTCATAAGTTTATAACGTTGATTTTTAAAGTGAAGTCGATTTGCTTCTGTGTTGTGGTACGACAGCAGTAGTAGCGCTCAGAGACGATAATGATCAAGAGAGGACGCAGATTTTTAAGTACAACAATCTCGGGGGAAGTGACTAGAAGCTAAAATGTTAGTTGTTGGAGCGATAATTATTGTATAAGGGGACAAAGCATAGTCGTTAGTCATGTGATCAAGTACTCATTGAAGTAAATCGCTCTGATACGTATAAAAAGTTGTAGAAGACGATAAAAGAGGAGGAGATGTAGAACATAAAGGTTTATTGTAGTTCGACATCTTGCTTGTTACATCTACGGATTTCGAGAAGGAGAGAAAATCACTAACTCTAATAAAAATTATAATTTTTTTAATAGTTATTTAGAATAAAGTAAATTACCTAAGATTATTGAATATTCTACAAGAATCAAGAGATTTCCTAATTTAAAAGATATATATATATATACACACACACACACACACAAATAATTAACCACACTATTGCTAAAGATAGCTACAATAATATCAGAAGTCAATGGTGATATATCATCCAAAGCGTAGTATAACGATATTATTGTTTCGATACAAAAGGCTACTTATAATTGAAATATAGCAGATTTATTTTTCTAAAACACTATAGAAATGCTGTTGAAGTTAATTATTATTTTCGAACTCAACGACTTCTATTTTTTTTTTTTTTTTTGGGGGGGGGGGGGGGGGACTATACATACATCATACGTAAATATATATATATATATGTCTAATCCTCTTAGACGTATTGGTTATTTACACCTTTCTATCTTCTTTAATTGTATTCCATTTTTACTCACAGAAATTCTTCAATTTAATCCTCGAATTATATAACAAACTAAATATAGGACCAACGACTACACACCATAGATGTCTGATCATTATATTATTTAGTTCCAGCTTGAGGATATCATGGTAGTTGTACAAGCAAACCCTTGTTCTATTCAAGCAAAAAAAAAAAAAAAAAAAGCAAACCCTTGTACTTGAGCACATACATAATGCTTATTCCTAGCAATGCATCTATGCAAAGCCTTCTACGCCTCCATAATCAGATTGCAGCTCGGCAGTGGAGGACCGCACAAGCCACTGTTTCCGACGTAGGCCCAGGCATCAAATTTTTGCAGGTCCCCACCCTGAGGAATCTGCCTAGACAACTTGTTGTAACTAACATTGAAGTGATGCAAACTCAACTTGGTCAGACCCTTCGGAAGGCTCCCATATATCTTGTTGTGGCTAATGTCTAAATTGGACAAGTGCTTCTTTGAAAACTTGACGTTCGAAAAATCGAAATTAAGCAAATTCCTTGAGATATCCAAGTACCAGGTCGACTTTTTGGATCCGAACAGTATGGACGCGTCTCCGCGACAAATCAATGTAGGAGAAGTCCTTCTCCCCCAATGAGGCTGGGATTTTACCAGAGAGCTGGTGGTGGTTTAGGAACAATGAGAAATCGTTGCCCTTGAATTTCCCGAACGAGTGTGGGATCAGTCCCGTGAGCTTGTTCCCGTGGTAGGCGAAGTTCTGTGAGGTTCTTTAACGAACCGATAGAGGTCGGGATCTATCTCGTGAGGCTGTTAGAGGAAAGGAAGATGAACTTGAGGTTCTTAAGGTTGCCAATGAAGCCACCAGAGATTGGGCCAGAGATGCCGGTCCAAGTGATCGAGAGGAACCGAAGCCTCTTTAGTTTTGCAACAGCGGGCGGGATCGGTCCTGTGATGTTGGGCACTTGTGGAAGTCGAGGGTTTCGAGGAACGGAAGATCCCCGACTTGGTGTGGGATCGGTCCCGCAAGATCGCCATAGCTGATAGAGAGGTTGGTAATTCGATGGGTTTTGTCGTCGCACTTGATGCCGTACCAGTCGCAGCAGTCAGTTTGTGGGTCCCACGAGTTGAGGATGTAAGGATTGTTGAAGGCTTTCTTGATTTGGAGAAGGACTTTTTTGTCTTGTGGGTGGCAGAGCTCGGACTCGGAGAGAGGAGCGAATAAATGTGGAAAAGACAAGAGTGAGGGAGAGAATTTTGAAGATCGGCAAAAGACTAATAAAAAGACTACTAATTTTATTGACTAATAAAAAAACTAATAATTTTTTAGTAATATAAAAAATAATAATGAAATCGTAATATTATTATTGGTTTGATCCGGTGCCACATGATTCTTGAGTAGTTGGTAAAGTTACACTACACAATAACATAAAAATGGTGGAGCCTCTTTTTGTGAAGATTAATCACTTTTATTTTAGTTAAAACGATACGTAAAATGATATTACATGGTTTTTCAAAAATTAGACATGAATAATAGATAATTAATAGAATGCATAGGGAAAATTTGCGATAATTGTGTTTCAATCATGTCTCAGAAATCATCATGAGTGTGTGTCATAAGCAAGATAAGAGTATTGTGATGAATATTTGTCGAGAATTATCAAATATTAATCAAGCAATAGATGAATCCAATGTAGTCCTAAGACTTTCATGAGCATAGTGGTGGATGTAGTTAAGGCCTAGTAGAGGCTTTTTTTTTTTTTTTTTTCTACCCAAATATTTTATGATTTTTCTGTTTTGCACTACTAAAAATTAGTAACTTTAAAATAGCCCTCCCTAAAATTTTACCATTTAATTTTTATACTTTAATATTTATTATTTTTCTTAAAAAAATCCATATATGGCCCCACTAAAATACATGTCTACTTTCACTCCAACTTGAGTGAATCACGTTGATAAATTAGGAGTATTTACACTTATCAGATAGAGAAAACAGCACAACAAAAACATAAGAATAATTCTATACTTTCTTCAGATAGGATCAGAGACGTTGAAAAGATTCCAAATCCTAGAAACGTCACGCAAGGCGAGAGTATATTAATAATATGAACTTGCTATAGTGTGAGATATGTGATGCATGAATGGATTTATTTCACTAAAATTATTATTATTATTTTAAAAGTGAAGTATGATACAAGCATAGGTAGTTCCATTATTAAATGTATTCATGGTCGATTGACATAAAAATTTTGTCGAGATCAAAATTTCTGAACTTTTAAGATACCAAAATATATTTTAAGTGTAAAAATATGCACTTTCCATTGTGTAAATTTTGAAATAATATAAAAAATAATTAATGAAAAATATCAGTTTAAATATTTATTTCATTGAGATCATAGTAAACTTTGTACAAAATTCTCAATATCAGGAAAGTAGTAGAAAAATATAATTGAATGTTAAAATATATACAAATCGAGTGTAGTTAAATTAAATTTTTTTTTTATTTTTGTCATGTTTTTAAAGATATATCAATGATTTTAATCTTCTGTTCGTTACACTTTGCGAGCGGAATTACTTAGCTTTTCATAAACTTAACATAAAAAATAAATACTTCAATACAATGCTTAGGGAAAATTTTGTGGTAATTTGTAATTCAATCATATCTCAGAAATCACCATGAATGTGAGTCCTGAGCAAGATGAAAGTATTGTGACTCGATCATGTCTCATTTCAATCACACATTATCATTTGTCGAGAATTTTCAAATATTAATCAAGCATTGGATGAATCCAATGCAGTCGCAAGACTTTCTTGAGCGTAATTGTGGATGTAGTTAGGGTCTAGTAGGGGGCTAGCTACTATTTTTTTTTTCTTTTTTCTATCCCAAAAATTTTATGATTTTTTGGTTTTGCCCCACTAAAAATTAAAAATTATTGAATAACACCACTAAATTTTTACCCTTTTAGTTTTTATACTTTGATGTCATTTATTTTTTCTTAAAACAAATTTCATATATGCCCACGCTAAAATATATGTAGAACCCTGCTCCTACTTGAGCAGATTAGGTTGAGAAAATAGAAGGAATATTTACACTTGTCAGATAGAGAAAACAACACAACAAAAAGTATAGGAATAATTCTACACCTTCTTCAAATAGGATCAGAGATGTTGTAGAGGTTCCAAACCCTAGGAACGTCAGGCATGGTGAGAATATATTAATAATTATGCACTTGCCATTGTGTGAGATATGTAATGCATGAACGGATTTATTAATTTGAGCAAAAATTACTAAAAAAAGGTGGAGTATGATAGAAGCATAGGTAGTACATTTATTAGTATGTACGGTCAATTATCACATGCAAGGACAAAAATTTTGTCGAGATCAAAATTAAGGAATTTTTGAGGTGCTATAAAAATATCTTCTAATTATTAAAAAAAGATTCAGCTAAAATTTTGATTTTTTTTTTTTTGAAAAATTAATGAAAAATATCAGTTTAATTATTAATTCCATATAAATTATAGTGAGTTTTGTACAACTTTTCAAAAAAAAAAATCAGGAAAATAGTGTAAAAATATAATTTGATATTAAAATATTTATAATCGACAGTAATTAAATAAATTTCAATTTTTTATTTTAGCAATGTTTTTAAATATGTTTAAATATTTTTATCTCCTCTTCGTACTTTTCAAAAGGAATATTCTTTTAAGCTTGAATTAAGATGAAATATAACGACACAGAAACCAGTACTTGGTTTTTCATAAACTTAACATGAATAATAAATACTTAATGGAATGCTTAGGGAAAATTTGCGTTTATTTTATTAAGTTGTCCAAAAGCTTTTGCATTGAATCACTCATTTTAAAAGTTTGAAATTTACAAGTTGGGAACAAAAGAAATTCTCTTAAGAAAAGTGAATTAAAAAAAAAAACTAAAACTAAACAAAACAAAACAAAAAAAAAAAAAAAACAAAACAAAACTTATAATTAGTTGTATAATCTTATACACAAATACTTAGTAAAACGTCAAAACTTATTTTATCATGAATTTAGGCCAGCTCATGGTATCATGACATAACATAAACATAGTGAAACGAGTATCTTGGTGTAATGACCGAAAATTTTAGACTTAACCACCTTAGTTAAAAAGGGATTAAGTCCAAAATTTTCCTCGTAAAATCATGTTCGATGAAAATATGAATTTTGTGATAATAAATCCAAAATTTCATAATTCCAATATTTTATGTTAGTATTAGCATAGACAATGTAATTTGGTACTGTTATTATTCCATCCATTTAAGTTTCAGTCATGAAACTTTAATTATAAGAATAAACATAAATGTTTCCATATTCATTAAATTGGACACCTAATTTATAGGAATGCCCAATATAGTTTAGAAGTCATAGAATGCAAATTTTCCACTGTGTGGAGTGTTAAATTAACGTACAATGCAAAAAAGTATGTTAATTTACACTAATTATCAGGATAGCTTGAATACGCATAAGAATACAAGTAATCAGAACAACCAAACAAGGAAAATCCCTTGCACATGCAGTATAATTACTGGACCGTCAATTTTAGTGCAACACCAGAATAATTACAATTTTGATAGAATAAGGCTATGTGATAATCTTCTTCAATATAAGGAACCTCATATAAGCATTTTGGGTCTATTAAAACCTTTTTCGGGAAAAGTTTTCATATTGTATGATTTTTGACTCAAGATTGTAATTTCATGTAGTCAGATATTGAATTATGACCAATTAAGGAATTAAGAGAATTCATGGACTCTACAATACTGTTAGGAAATAAAAATATTAGTTATTTGAAAATCAAAGCAAAACAGGAAAATTTCCTATATCGAATAGCACCTTAGCTCGGACTGCAATTTCAGACAACCAGATTGTGTCTTATGACATTACAATGATCTAAGTAAAATTATGGACCATATGGAATAGTTAGAGTATGAATATATCAGTTGTTTGTAGATAATAACCAAAATGAACATTTTACACTGTCTGAAAATACTGCCGAAAATGTTTCTAGATAAAGTTTAGACCGAAGAACAAGCATTGAGCTGCATTTTCAGTTCATTAACAGCAGCCAACCCACGGTTTTTAGAAGGCCAACAAAGCCAAGAGACATCCTTCCTTAAATCAAGGAATAGGTGTCAAAATTTTGTGGTAAAAATTTTTAGGTGATGTCATGAATAGTTCTTAGATTTACATGCATTTGTGGCACAATTTTCAGCCACTTTTAAAAACGTCCCTCTCTCACCCCTCACACTCTAAAAACTCCAGCACCTCCCACATATTAAAAGCTAGAGGATTAATTGAGGTAAAATCTTCTAAACTCATTCACTTAGTTTCAAGCACAAATTTAGCTTAGAACCAATGTATAGGAATTTTTATTGGGTTGTAATAAGTTTTATATATTTTTTAATTTAATTTTTTATGTTGAATGGCTTTAAAGCCAAGGGGTGATTACGTTTAAAATGATTTTTGGTTATGCTTACGCCTTAGAAACACGTTTGGAGGTGTCTAAACCAAGTAACAATAGTTTCAAAACCGGTCCAAATTTTCAGCCATGGTTTTATGCTCCAACGACCATGTAAACGACGGTTTTAGCTTTCATCATCAACTGAAAAGTTTTAGATCCGGAAAGTCAAAAACAATTCTTTCTCAAATACAGATTATCAAATTCGGACTTTAAAATTACGTTTCAAGCTATTTTCCAAAACTGAACAGAAACCGAAGTAAACCTGCCTAGCCACGGATTTTAGTCCAAAAGTGGGTTTAGAGGCCGAGTTAGCTTTTCTCAAATAGTAAAAGTTTTAGATCTCATAAAACTCTAAAAGTTTCTAACACATAATTTTGTCCAAAAATGTCTCTAGAATAGACTTCTACGACGATTTAAAAACTACCGTAAGCAATGAGATCTCCTGATAACAGGATCTCTTACCCATGGTTTTGGCCAAACAAAGAGTATCTTAGAGGCTGAACTAGATTTAAATCAAAACAGTAAATTTTTAAGTCTTGATGAGATCTAAAAGTTTCATGGATATTTTTTTGTCTAAAAATGAGGTTAAAATTGAGTTTCGGGCTAATTTTTAAAAGCAGGCAAAACTGGAACAATGTTCCTTGAATAAGGATTTAGCCACTGGTTTTTATACAAATGAAAAGTTAAAAACCAAATTAGCTTTTGGTTGAAACATGAAATATTTAGATCTCGATGAGATCTAAAAGTTTTGTGAAATTGACTTTTACCAAAAATGCTTTTAAGGTAATGTTTTATATGGATTTACAAAATTGGCCCCAAACCGAAAATAAAATAGTTTTGTCTCAGTTTTTCAAAGAAAAGTGTAAGACACAAGCCAAACCAAGTTTTGACTAAAATTGGAAAGTTTAAGATCTATGAATTTTAAATAAGTTTAATGAAGGTGATATTTTCTGAAAATGTCTTTAAAGTACAATTTCATGGTGATTAATGAACTGCTGGAAAACAGGAAAATTCCGTATTACAAGATTTTCTAAGCTTTGGTTTTCACAGAAAATAAGCACTTTAGATTTTGAATCAGGCTTTATGCCAAGCATAAAGATTTAGATCTAGATGAGACCTACAAGTTTTATGCATGAAGAAGTATTTAGAAACATCGTTATAAGATAGTTTTATATGATTTACGGAATCAATTCAAAATAATGAATTTTACATAATTCACACCATAAAATTATGAAATTTAAGCAAATGATTGTGTCAAATATTTAATAAGTTTTTAGTAAAAACACGAAAGTTAAAGATCTATAAGATTCGTGAAGAAATCTTTTTACAGAAAATATATTTATTTTAAGCATAATTTTAAATGGCTCTCATAACGTGCATTTAATTTTGAGCAAAGCATGGTATATATATAATACTTTGAAATACACAAGTTTGAGTAAGAAAGTTTTCTCAAAATGCGTTTGTATAAAAGATAGCCTTTTGTCATGAAGTTTTTTGACATGAAAATTAGCAAAAGCCCTTATCTCTGGGACAATAGGATAAATCGATCTTCACATTTAATTGTATCAAACTATTGAAAACAGTTTTGAAAAAAGATATCACAAAAATTAAGATAGTCAGACTGCTAGATATTTTTTATCAGTCAAAATAGGACCAAGAGCTCGGTTTTGGCTCAAGAGTCCCAAAAGATATAGGACAAAAATAGGACCAAGAGCTCGGTTTTGGCTCAAGAGTCTCAAAAGATATAGGACAACGCTTAACATGAGATTTTTATATACAGATTTCCATTGTCAAATGGGCTTGTAGGCTCAATGCTCTCAGACCAGACAACCTGATGATTCGATCAATCATTTAAGATAGATAAATAGCTAATTAAATTCTAATGTAGAAATTTACTTAGCTAAATTAAATACTTACACTCGTTATGGGTGTTTAAAACAGGACGTGGACGTGTAATTTTACCAAAAGATCAGGACAGGAAAAATTCTATGGCATGAAGACAGGTGTAACACCCGAATTTCTTCGGTTCATATTTTATAGAAATTTCGTGTAAATATTTACCGTAATCGGTATTTCATGAGGAAGTTCGTTCTAGAACTTAATTTCGTGACAAGAGTTCTTAAGATTTATTAAGACTCAAAAACAAATTGCATGAACTCGCAAAAGACCTTTATGAATGAAAGGAGGTCGTATTTGCACATTTCAAGACAAGTCGACGTTGACCAATAAGTCAGTTAGACCAAAACGGTCGAAAACGTCAAACAAGAATTTTATGATCGCAGTACAAGCGAAATTACTGCTAAAAACTCATTTCTTGACCAAGATGAGTTTGAATAGAATTAAAATCACCTTATAAAAATCAAGCATACTAAGCTAGAGTTCAGGGCGAAAGGATTCGGAAAAATAAGAGAAAAATTTTTCCGATCGAGTTTTTCACAGATCGAAATTTTAAATGCAATGTAATTTTCGATACTGGGTATTTAAGCATCTCAGTATTAAAAATTTATTGCAATGTGTTGAATTACACAATTTTTCAAAAAGATTGAACCAAACAAGCCTTTAAGCTTAATTACATCACAATTAAGCTAAATTAGGATATAACCCTTCACACACTTGGACCAATGAGCTTGTGACACCTCATCTATGAGTTGTCAACCACTCCCCACTTCTCTCCCCCTCATGGCCGGCCACTCCAAGCCCCCTTTGGGCAATGGTTTGCAAAAAGTGAGGACCAAATACCAAGATTGGATGCAAATTTGTCTTGGAAAAGAAAGCTAGGATTTCCCCTAGCTAGAAGCACTATTCCTAGGGATTTCAAACCCCAAAAAGACAGCAGCCATTAACCCATTATCAGCCATTCCATTGGCATTTCCCCTCCAAGAAATCCGAGAGAAAGAGAGAGAAGAGAGAGAGAGAGAGATCAAGGGAGTTAAGCCAAAAATTTTGGTGAAGAAACCCCCTAAGCCTTTGGTGTTCTTGTGAGTTCAAGGGAGGGATTTGTTCAAAAATTTTCCCCTCTCTTCCCCATCTTGCCGAGTGTTTGGGAGCTAAGAAAATCCAAGAAAAAAAAATTTCGGGTTTTGGCTAGAATCAAGGGTGAGTGAAGGTGTGATCTAGAGCCAAGAAAAACCAAGGTTTTTGTGAGTTGGTGCTAAGAAGATCCACGAATTTTTAAGGTAAGATTTTTGAGTATTTTCTTCTCTTTTGCCAAGGTTAGTTGGGGGAGGAAGCTAACAAATTTTGTGACCTTTTTTGAGGTCCAAACCGTGCACCTTGGAGGCCAAATCTCAACTAGGATCAAGCTAGTGACACCCCGGATTTTTGAGGTAAAAATCCGAATTTTAACCCTAGTCTTTGGTTCATATTTTTAGTTCATTTCTCAAGGGTTTTATCATGTATTTCAAGCACAAAGTTGTAAGAGCTTAAGCTCATGATTTCGGTTTTAGCCCTAAATAGCTTAGGTTATATTTTTATGCTTGATTTAGGTTTTTGGGTGATTATTTTGCATGTTTGGTTGGAGATATGTTCTATGATTTTTTTTGTGTGTTAGAGATGCATGCTAGGGTTGCTATTTAAGGTTTTATGTCCCTAATATGTTTATCATAATTTTTAGAAGCATGTTTTTAGGGTTTGTATGATGACATGTTTGAAGTTTTGTTGTATGTATGTTTTTCTCTCAAAACCGTGGACCAAGGGGTCTCGGCCTTGAGTTGAATCCGAAAACATGGGATTTTATATTTTATGTGTATGAGGGACGTTAGAAGACGTGCATGTGTTAGTAGGTCCCGCATTGGGCGGTCGAGCTAGAGCAACGCATAGGGACGTAAAATTTAGACTAACACCAAAACTACTCTCGGGTCCAACACCCGGCAGCTCGGAAAAGTGGAATTTACAGGTCCTTAGAGGCCGAATGGGTAAAACTCAAAACATGAAAGTTGTTCGTTAGGGTGTTTCCTAGGGGGCTACGTGAACAGATTTTAAAAATAAGGCTCCAATGGCCTTTGTTTTTAAGAAAAACCGAGAACTGGTCAGGGTGACCAAGTTCCAACGATTCACACGTGTTCAAACAAAACTGGTATCAATTGAGCCAGAATCAGAAAATGTTCAAAACATGAAAGTTTTAGATCTTTTTGTTAGCTACAACTTTCATGAAGAAATCGTTTCCAAATTCGTTTTATATTTTAAGTTATGAATTTTCAAACAAAAGCCATGCAGTGAGCAAAATCTCATGCACGTGATTTTCTAGACCAATGACTAGGAAAAATATTTTTCTAACTTCCAAACACCATTTTCAAACCCGAAAACCATTCCAAAGGCGGTTTTCGATCCCCAAATGTTTTATAGAAATATTTTCAAGTGTTTTGGTAATTTTCAAGACAAGTTTGGGTATTATTCACCAAACTTACTTAAATGAACAAGAAAATGATATTTTTAAACAAGTTCAAGATTTTCAAGGTTAAAATGAAAAAGATACTCCGTTAGTAGCCGGAAAATTATTCCGAGTTACTAGGGCCTTGCCCAAGCCCAGAGTTAACCTTGCAGATTGAGGATTTAAGTTAAGATTATGGTTCTCTACAAGAACCCTTAAATAAATTTTCCGTTGTGGGTTACACTGTGTGACCCCTTCACATGTATTAGTAGAGGGACATATGACCGATATATATATATAGGTTGGTTTAATCCGACATTAAACGATATTAGAATAGAAACCTCACGTGTAAACGTCCATGGGCAGGAGGTGACCTGCGAGCGTACCCGGAAAAAGGAAATTCGATCACGCGAACGACGAAGACAAGTAAGTACAACGCCGTCTACAGCATAGGCTAGAGTTGTATGTTTACCAAACATGTTGCTTTACACTGTTAAGTGTTATTTGATGATTTGCTCGATGGTTGCAATATGCCTACTATATGTTGAATGTTTCAAATGCTGATGCCATGTTTTAAATGTATGCTTCAAGTATTGTTATTATGCTTACATGAAAAAGTATGCCTGTTCATGCATTGATAGAACATGAGATTAGGAGACAACATATAAGTATGCTCACTAATCTATCAAGTGGAAAGATGTCAAGAAAGACATACAAACAGAACGTTTGAGAAAAGGCCACAAGAGCCAGTGTCGTGCCCCCTGATGACGATCGGGTCGAAAGCTTGGGAAATCTCCTCAAGCTGCGCGCCGGGTACGAGCACATCAAGTTAACGGGCCCACAAGTAAAAATTAACAAGATAAAGTGTGATACAAGAAAGCAAGCATAACTGGACATAAACGGTTCATGCATTTCACGATAGAACGTCATGTTTAAGATGAAGAAATCGATGATATGATGCCATGTTTATGATTTCACGTTTAAGATGCCATGAAAAAGGTTATGTATGTTTCTTCTAATTGATTCGCGGTATAGGAGTTGTACTTGCTGAGCTTTCGCTCATTGTCTGAAGTTTATGCTGTAGGTAAACAGCCTGTTCTGAAATAACTGCATGGTGGAGGGTGAAGCCGGTGGCTGTGAAATGATGAATGGGTTGGGGTTCGCAACTCCGATGGATTTAATTAAGAAATCTATTTTGAGAAAACAGACAGTTATTTTATTTAAGTATGAGTGTATGTAAATATTTTCTAAGTATAATGCTTCCGCTATTTAAAAAAAAAAAAAAAAAAATCCCCACTATTTTCAGGATTAAAAATGGGATAAAACAAGTTTAAGTTCAAGCAAGTTAAGTACAGTGACGGCCTGTGCAAGGCGGGTCGTCACAACAGGTTAGTACAAACCTCACATACAATATGAAAACTACGGTTTTCAATCTTAAATGTTTTTTATGAAATGTACTCCATGATTAATGTGATGTACGTTTGAACAGTTTTATAAGATGTTAGTTTTGAATGGTTTAATCCAATGCAAGTTTTGAATTATTGATAGAACGATATATTTTAAGAAAAGTAAATCTAAGTTGTACTTTAAATACTTGTTTTATTATATGTTTTTTAAACACATGTTTTATGATGATATGCTCCATGATGATATGTTCAAGTTCTATGTTTAAAAATTATGCTGAAGTATGACATATTGCGTACTTCTATGCTTGATGCCATGACTTACATGTTTTAAAGCTATCATGATACATATCTCATTTTTTTAGCTGTGAGGTTTTATGTTGAAGTATGACATACTACATACTCACCATAAAATAATTAACAAGACTAAGACAAGACAAGTTAATTAAGGGTGTCGTACTAATCTTCCACAAGGGGAGGATTAGTTCAATTAATTTCAGTTGATCTGGACTAAGTCCAATCTATGATCTCGGTGATGTTGGGGACCTTGCAAACCCTTACAACCCGATGATCGCGTGCATCTTGGGATGTACACCAGGGCCCATAGATTAGACAAGATAAGAAAATCCATAATCAATAATAATGTATAATTCACAATCAAGCATAAACAAATCATGCATGTTTTGTGTTATGTGTTTAATTATTTTACGAGAATATGTTTGTACTTGCTGAGCGAAAGCTCATCATAAAATGTTCATATTGTAGGTAAGACACCCACAGTTTAAAAAGATGAATTGAGTAGGATACGAAGTGAGTGTGAAGAACTGTCAAGGATACCACTGTGCAGTTATTTCCGCATTTTGAACAGCATGTTTTAATATAAGTGTTATATAGTTTATACCATTTAAGTATTTTTAATATGTTATTTAAATTTCTATTAGTAAGTAATTATTACTAATCAAGTATGGACAATAAGTTCTAAAACTACCAATTAGTTTTGATAATGTCTTTTCAACATTTATAAGTTGTATAATTATTACGGTAATTACTATTGTAGTAATTACAGAAAGATATATATTTCTCTAAGGAAAAAAAAAAAGAAGAAGTTCCGCAATTTTAATTCTTATGACATAAGTAAGTAAATTAAATAATTTAAGTAAGTTAAGTAACTGCCACGTAAGGTGGGTCGTTACACTCGGTATGATGCTTGATAAGTATTTTTTATGCATTCATTGTAAAATACAAATTAGAGAGTATATTAAATAGGGTAGAACTACGGTAAAACCCTTTTTATATACCCTATCGATATAGCTCATTTAATCATTCAGATGTAATCAAATGGCTGAGCTGTTGCTAATATTTGATAATTATCATATACTTTACCTTACAGTAGTATTTGACTAATAATTTAAAAATTAATTAAAAATAATTTTAAAATCAATGCCATATCGAAACATTTTCCCCAGGTTCCTAACAGATCAACGAAAATCCATAACCAAATGGCAAATGGCATCTTCAATCAAATTAGACACCATCATTTCAAAAAACCAACGTTAGAGATGGATTAAAAAAATAAATCTTAAGAGATTTAAAAACTAGAGGCATTTTAAAAAAACTGAAAAAATATCAAAGAAACTTCAATAACAATTATAGTCAATTAATTCCATCAATTTGGTTTGGTTTGCTTCGCCGGCGGGCGGATCTCATCGGAGGTGAAGGTGTTTGGAATTCACGATGTCATGTTGATCGGAGGCCGACTGCTGCAACACTCACTTGTGGTTGTAGTGTCTTTTTTTTTTTTTTTTTAAATCAATTGCTTTGGTTTTGCTTTGTCAAAAAAAAAAAAAAAAAAAAAACTTCAGATCCAATGAAGAGAAGAAAGGGGGAAGAACGAATGCTGCAAAGAAAAAGTTTTTTTTTTTTTTTTTTTTTTTTAAGTTACTAGGAGATATGTTGGGGGGTAAAAAGGTCTTTTACCAAACATGTTTGATGTGCTACTTGTCGGGAAAAGACTTTGCAATTCCATTATTAAATTTAATAGAGAGGGCAAATTTGCAAAAGTCTAAAAATTTAGGAGGAGCGGATATTACAATTTAAAGTTCGAGGGGCATTTTCTAACAAGATCTAAAGTTCACAGGAAAAAAAAAATGAAATTTGTTTAAATTTTAAATATTTTTAGTTATAGAATTTTTTTGCGCAGCAAATAACATAATAATTGTCTTCAACAAACACAATAACATGTATCAGGAACAAATTAATATAATGTAGTAATTTGGATTCACGTCAATACTTTAATGGCTGATAATGGAATTTTGGATAAAAATGATGCAAATAAAAATTAAATACGATGAACTTGAGCATTTGGGTTCTAATTATAACCTTAAAGTTACCGATGAATTCTGGAATGGGACCAGAGATGTTGGTGTTTGCGAAACCGAAGACCTGGGGCTTCTTGAGCTCGGCGATGGCTGATGGGATGAGGTCGGGGAAATATTTGAGGCCGAGCAATTGGAGGTACAGAAGGTCGCAAACTTGCGGAGGGACTGGTCCCACAAGGTCGCAGTCCACCTCATCGACTAGGAGCACAGCATCGCGGTTGATCTCATCACCGGTGATGAATTAGGTCCAGTTTGCAGCGGTCGGTTTTCGGGTCCCAAGAGACTAAGATGTCAGGATCGTAAAAGGCATTTTTGATCTCTAGTAGGACTTTCTTGTCGTCGGGATGGCAGAGCTCGGAGTCGGAGACGGAGAGAGAAGGGTGAAGAAATGTGGAGAAGCAAAAGGACCAAGCAGAAGATAGTTCGGTCTCCTTTTTCAAGTGTTTGTACGTTCATTGTGGTGAGAAAATTGATGTATAGCTAGTGTTTTTAGGATATGTTTGCCGTGCGACCTAAAAAATATAATGAAAATTAACATTATGTTGCGGATGTTTGTGATATTAAACGCAAAGTAACAAAATAATGAAAAACAAACTGGAACGAATTCCTTTGAGATATTCAAGTACTCGGTCGACTTTTTGGACCTGAAACCATATGGATTCGTCTTCTTCAATCTTGTTTTGCGACAAATCGATGTAGGAGAAGTTCTTCTCCCCCAATCATGAGGCCAGGATTTCACCGGAGAGCTGGTTATTGGTCAGGTACATATGTAGAAATAGTCGTGCTTGAATTTCCCAAACGAGTGTGGGATCGGTCCCTCAGCTTGTTCCCCTCTAGGCAAAGCCCTGTGAGTTTCTCTAACGAACCAATGGAGCTCGGAATCGGTCCCGTGAAGTTATTATTGTTGTGGTACTTGAACTAGAAGTTCTTAAGATCACCCATGAAGTTATGACGAGGGACCGAAGCCTCTTTAGGTTGGCAACCGTGGGTGGGATCGGTCCGCTAAGGTTAGGGCTCTTGTGGAAGTAAAGGGTTTTAAGGTATGGAAGGTGGGATTGGTCCCAAATGATAGCCATGATTAGAGACGATTTAGCAGCAATCGGTTTCTGGGTCTAACGTTAATTAGGAACATAGTACTATTATTGGTCTTTTATTATTGGACTTCCATTACCACTTGAATCTTTCTTTTTTTTTTTTTTTTAACTACGATTTTATGTGCAATAAGTAGTTTTTGAGACGTCGGTTATAATTATAACTTTTAAGTACCAACTCACTAATAATTAGTTATTATTTTTTTAATTGAATATGTTTTTAATTAATGTGTCAATTGTATCAATAAAACAAAAAATGAAAAATCACATTATATAAAGTGGCATTCAAAATTTAAAATTAAAATTGATCTTCTTAACATTTTCCTATGCGCCACATCTCTCTTCTATCATTTTACCTTTCTTTTTTTCTTCTAAAAGAAATTCAACTTGAATCTCGAGTCGCTAAAGCTACACAAAAAGATATATTTAATAAATAAATAAAAAGGCTAAACGGATTTAATAAAGATTGATTACATTGTTATACTTTTTGGTTTTAGTTATATTATTTCTCGACTTATTTCTTTCAATTTAGAAACTCTATTAGCATCCTTTGAACTTGAACAATAATTTATTTCAATTTTATCATTTGCCTATAATGATAAAAAGGAGATGAAATAATAAAAATGCCCTTTAGTAATTTCTGAGAAATATTTTAAACATTAAAAAAAAAACAGAAAAAGCCTTGTAACAAAACATAAAGTATCAAAAAATGTTATTATTGTGGTGACATATAATCATCTAATCTCTTTAGGTCATGGAAAATCGAAGAATGCATTTTATTTTTTTAATATAAATAATAAGAGAGAGCATTTAGCATAAAAAAAAAAAATTTACAATATTAAATTAGGTTGGCATCACTTAAATCACCCATCCCATATTAAGTTCTCAACTCAGATTTGTTAAAGGTCAAAAAAAAAAAAAAAAAAAAAAAAAAAACACACACACACACAATAGTCATATAAGAAATAAGTACAGGAAAATAGAAAGCACATGCAGGCACGAAATAAACAAATTACGCACGCAAGTGAGAACGAGAAATTACCACGTGCACGCAGGCATGAAAACAAGAACAAAAAATAAAATAAAAATCAGGGGATGATCCTAAAAATCAAAGTTAAAACTAATTAGATTTTGCTAACATCTCAAAATATGTTAATTAAAAACCCTCCAATTAAAACCTAAAAGGAAAAATACTAAAGTGGAAAAAGAGTGCTTATTTATAATTAAAATTCGTGATTAATAAGACGATAATCTGGGATGCCAAGCCGATGCTGAAAAAGACAGAAGTTTTGGCATTAAAACCACCAAGTGGCCAAATTAAGATTAACCCCAAAGATAAACTAATTGAAACATGATTGGGCATTTTAAAGTGACTGTAATTGTACAGTGAGTTTTTTTAAAAAAATTTGGGTGAAAACAGTGATTTTGTACTTCTTTGTTCTATAATTTGTAAGGTTCCTCATAGTGGTTTGATTGAAATCTAGTTGAAATTGGCTTCTTCTTTTTTTTCGTTTTCTTTCCTTTTTTTTTTTTTTTTTATTTCGTAAAAATGGTTGTGGTGACTAATTGTTGCTTACGTTGAAAGAATGTGGAGTTTTTTTTTTTTTTTTTCCATTAATTATATCACCTTTTTGTTTAAATAATGTGCAATCCATAGTTAACCTAAATGCCTCATTCCGTATCTTAACAAGGACAACCATTAATGGTAGACAAAACTCGATTTAAAAAAAAAAAAAGAAAAAAAGAAAAGAAAAGAAAAGGAAAAAAAAAAAGGAGGACAATCATGGAGGAAATCCAAACCAAAGAATCCGACAACACTTGTTCATACCCATGGAAATGAGTTGTAAAAGACCATATCGATATTATTGAACAAAGTTTTAGTGAATTTGAAATATCAAAAATTTAAAATACATTGTTTTATAAAAGAAGTAAAAGTTACGATAGAATTTAGTAAATTCCAATTTCTTAAATATAATGAAAAAAAAAATAATTACAGAACAAGAGTCACAAGAAACCAATTAACCACCGAAGTGGCCAATCCAAAGACTAAACCGGAAGGAGCTCATCATACAGAAGAGCCTAAACTTCAAAATAATAATAATAATAATAATAATAATAATAATAAAGAGAAAAATAATAAAAATAATGGGAGAGAGATTAGACTATGTTTTTTCAGTGTAACTTACACAGGCGTAGTAAAAAAATCCCCGGAGACTACCGTTAAAAACCGTAGTGTATCGTATTATGGTGCTAAGGGGCCTTGTACTGGAGTTTTTAGCTAGACTTTATTTCACGATCTAAAACCGAATATGGTGATGTGAAGTGGTTGAAACAGAATAATCTCTCTAAATTAAAGTCACAAATCATGAGAATATTCAAATAAAATAAATAAATAACATAATGTTGTGATATAGACCCACAACTTTCGATTAATTAATAGAAGTATTGCTAAAGATAGCTACAATATGGTTATTTATCATCCAAAGCTTACTGTAACCATATAATTGTTTCGAAACAAAAGGCGACTTATCATTGACGTATAGCAAAAATATTCTTCTAAAACACTATACAAATGTTGTTTTAAGTTAATCACTATTTTCAAACTCAACGAATTCTATTCTTTGCGTGGGAAAAACTATATATACTTATATACATACCTATATATATGTTTGTTTAATCCTCTTAGCGTATTGGTTATTCACACCTTTCTATCTTCTTTAATTGTAATGCATTTGTACTGACAGAAATTCTTAAATTTAATCCTCCAATTATATAACAAACTATATATAGAGCCAACGACTACATACCATAGAATATGTCTGATCATTTAATTCTTTCCTTCAGGATATCATAGTAGTTATACAAGCAAACCCTTGTACTTGCACATACATAATGCTTATTCTTACTAACATCGAGGGGGAAAAAAAAAAAAAAAGCTGGTAGTGATTAATTCTAATGCTTGTATATGCAAAGCCTTACTTCGAAGCAATGCTTATTCTTACTTCCAAGCAATGCTTGTATATGCAAAGCCTTCTACGCCTCCATAATCAGATTGCAGCTCGGCAGCGGAGGATCGCACAAGCAGCGGTTTCCGACGTATGCCGAGGCGTCAAACCTTGTTTGCAGGTCCCCACCCTGAGGAATCTGCCCACACAACTTATTGTAACTAACATTGAACACCGCCATACTCAGCTTGGTCAGACCCTTCGGAAGGCTCCCATATATCTTGTTGTGGCTAATGTCTAAATTTGTCAATTGCTCTGCAAACTTAACGTTAGAAAAATCGAATTCGAACAAATTCCTCGAGATATCCAAGACCCAGGTCGACTTTTTGGACCCAAACAGTACGGACGCGTCTCCTTCGAGCATGTTTCGCGACAAATCGATGTAGGAGAAGTCCGTCTCCCTTAATGAGGCTGGGATTTTACCAGAGAGCTGGTTGCGGTTTAGGTACAAATAGAATTCTTTGCCCTCGAATTTCCCAAATGAGTGTGGGATCGGTCCCGTGAGCTTGTTCCTGTCTAGGAGAAGCCCTGTGAGCTTCTTTAACGAACCGATAGAGCTCGGGATCGGTCCCGTTAGTCTATTAGAGGAGAGGGAGATTGACTGGAGGTTCTTAAGGTTACCGATGAAGTCCGGGATTTGACCTGAGATGCCGGTCCAGCTTATCCTGAGGAACCGAAGCCTCTTTAGTTTTGCAATGGCAGGCGGGATCGGTCCTGTGAGGTTAGGGCACAGTTTGAATTGTAGGAACTCAAGGTAGGGAAGGTCGCCAACTTGGGGTGGGATCGGTCCCTCAAGTTCGCCATCGTTGATCTCGAGGCTCCAGACTCGATTGGTTATTTTGTGGCATTCGACGCCGTACCAGCTGCAGCAGTCGGTTTCGGGGTCCCAAGAGGCGAGATCGTGAGGGTCGTTGAAGGCTTTCTTGATTTGGAGGAGGACTTTCTTGTCTTGTGGGTGGCAGAGCTCGGACTCGGAGAGAGAAGAGCGAAGAAAGGTGGAGAAGACAAGAGTGACGCACAGCAATTTGAAGATCGGCAAAATTGGGATTTCCATTTCTTGGACTTAATTGTGGTGGGTGAGGAAATGTGTTGCAATATGCATGGTTGAATTTATAGGATCATGGGGAGAATTGACTAATAAAAAGAGCAATTATTTTTTTTAAAGATATAAAAAAATAACAATACAATCGTAGTACTATTATTGGTCTGATCCGGTGCCACATGATTCTTGAGAAGTTGCTAAAGTTACACAAAACAATATCATAAAAATGGTGGAGCCTCTTTTTGCCACATGATGCTACGTATGCAGTCGCTCTTCTCAAATCCAAGAGTAAAAATGTGCCATGAAAATTTCTTTCTGGAAACGTGTGATGCATTATTTAGAGAATATAAACTACTGCGTTTTTGCAAGTTTTTTGTGAGGAAAACCGGTTAGCTGATAATTTAGTGTCTCATGTGATTCATATTGATGACACTAGTTGGTGGTTCGCTTGCCCAACTATAATTTCGTTAGAGGTCTCTAGGGACGTGATGGGATTACTTTCTTACAGATTTTGTAAATAGCTGACCTTTATTTCTATCTAAATAGAATTGTATTCTTTTTTGCCTTTGGCTTTTTCCGCACAGGATTTTAGTCAAAGGCTTTTTAACGAGGCTTATTTGATATCACATTTCAAAATTCGAGTTTTGACGTAATGCTTTGAGATTGATCTCTGGCTATTGGGGAGTTTTTTTTTTTTTAATTTATAGTTCATTACCTGTAATAGGTTGCTTTTATTTTCCCCTTGCTTTATTTTCTTATAAACATTTGTTGTATTTATTTTTTCATTAATCAAAATTGAAATAGGTAAGGGATGAGGGTGTAAGCAAGTGCCGGTATAATTGGGATGTCTGGATGCATTTGCTGGTATCTGTTTTTTATCCTTTGAATATATATATATATATATATATAATATGAAAATCTTGAATTTACGTTTTATAAAAGGACCGAAGCCTCTTTAGGTTGGCGACCGGGTGTGGGATCGGTCCTCGGGTGAATTAAAGTGTTTCAAGGTATGGAAGGCCCCCAACTTGGGGTGGGATTGGTCCCACAAAATAGCCATATAGTGGATTCTGAGGCAAATGATTTGACGGGTTTCCTCGTCGCATTCCACGAATTACCATTTTTCGAAGCAATCGGGTTTCTGGCACGTTAAGAAGGACATAGTACTGTTATTGGGATTGGAATCGATCTCTCTATAGCATTTTTCTATGCGCCACATCTCTCTTCTATCATTTTTTTTTTCTTTTAAAAGAAATTCAACTTGAATCTTGAGTTGCTAAAGTTACACAAAATAATATTATATAATAGGCGAAACTGTCTTTTAAAAAGATTGATTACATTACTATACTTTTGGTTTTAGTTATATTATTTCTCAACTTATTTCTTTGAATCCAGAAACTCTATTACCATCCTTTGAACTTGAACAACAATTTGTTTCGATTTTTTCATTTGCCTACTTTGTAAATGAGAAAAAGGAGATAAAATGACAAACAAAAAAAAAATACCCTTAAGTAAATTGTGAGCAATATTTTAAGCATTTTTAAAAAACATAAAAAGCCGTGTAACAAAACATAAGTATCAAAACTGATCTTGAATCTTTGTTCTACAAATGTATAACATATTTTTCAGAATTTGTTTTGTCAAGAAAAAATAAATTTTTGAAATAAATCCCTTCTAATTAAAGCTATATTATACACTAGATTTCCTTTTTTTAAAAAATTTGATATATATATATATATGTGTTTTTATATACATAAAAATGAAATGATGTGATGAAAAAACTATATTTTTCATATAATCATCTAATCTCTTTAGGCCATGAAAAAGTGAAGAGTACATTTATTATTATTTTTTTTTACGCAAATGGTAAAAAAGAGCAATTAGCATAAAAATTTTTACGACATTGCTAGGGCATGTTCTAAATCATCTATCCTATATTAAGTTATCTATCCCTTACTAATTTCTGAACACAGATTTGTTAAACCTAAAAAGCAAAAAACAAAAACAGTAGTCATACAACAAGACATGAATGCACAAAATAAACAAATGTTGCCCGCAAGTGTGAACATAGATATTATCATGTGCACGCAGGTGAGATTTTGCTAGTGTCTTCAAATAAATTAATTTAAACCTCCTAATCAAAACCCAAGAGGAAAAATTCTAAAAGGTTAAAGTCGGTTATCAATTAAACGATAATTTGACACGCCAAAGAAGAGAGAAGTTTGGGCTTTAAAACTACCAAGTGGCCACAGAAAGGTGAACCTCATGAGAAGATATAGCATTTGCAACATGATTGTCATCTCATTTAAACTAAAAAATGAGAAATTGTACAGTGAGTTTTTTTTTTTTTTTTTTTAATTGTGAGAACAATGATTTTATTCTAAAAGCTTTTTTCCCCCCTAAAAATGGTTGTGGTGCCTAATTGTTGCTTTTGTTGAAAGATTGTGTATTTTTTTTTCCCCATGAATTATATCACCTTTTGTTTAAATAATGTGTGCAATCCATAATTAGTTATCTGTGACGCCCCGACTTCCCAAGCCAGGTCGACACCGTGCTTACTTGTACTTAACTTGCTTGAAAATTTGAGAAATTAAAATTAAAAAAAAAAAAAAAAACATATTCACATAAATTATCTTATAGAGAAAAACTTGTCACCCATACATACCAAACTGAAAATACCTTCTCGTGTCTTCAAACTTCATACATATAACAAAACATAATTTACTTTTGAAATATTAACATATTTTCTGAAAATTGGATGCGGAAAATTATGCGTAGTGGTATCCCACACCGCCCTTCACCCGCCGCATCGTCCGCATAGCCCACCACTTAAGCTGCAGGCTTCTTACCTTTAGTATGAAATATAAGAGTGAGCTTTCGCCCAGCAAGTTCAAACATAATCTCACAAAATATTTCAAACATCTTTAAAAAGAAACATGCCAATCATCACGAAACTCATGCATGAACCATTTATGATTGATTGAATGTCTTATGTTTCATTATAGACTCAATCTTTATTATCTTGTCTCAACATGTGCGCCCATAGTGTACGTACCAAAAGCGCGCAGCCTCCAGACAAAGCTAGGGTTTGCAAGGCCCTAACAGTTCTGGGAATTAAACTGAACCCTTCACGATCACGGAAGGTAAATATCACAACTGAAACATGTAGCCTCTACGATCACGGGAGGTTGGTACGACATCTTACTTGTCTCATCTTACCATGTGGTTTAACATTAGTGAACATGCCTCATGATGTCACTATGTCATATCATACTCAACATTTGTCATAACATGGCCTTCTTGAAAACATGGCATTTCTGAAACCATGGCATTTTTGTAAACATGGCATAACATGTCATAACATAACTTAGCACATCATAGCATAGCATCACACATTATGGCATCACATATCATAGTATAACATAGCATGTATACTTGAAAATATAGTATACTCGAAAATAGTCTTTACTATTTTCATACTGTAGGTGAGGTTCGATACTTGCCTGTTATGCTATTTCCTGTTGTTCCAACTTAGGTGGCAACTGCAGGTTCCTTCCTGCTAGTAAAAAGAACATAGGATAAGAATCCTATAAAATGTTGGTGATCTTTCCAACATTCTAGTTATATGTCCCCCATACATGTCTTGATTATTTACTAGGTTACTAATCGTAACCCTAGAGTTTGTGGTCAACCATACTTGATTCATCGCTTGTTATTATTGGGCCTAAGCCTAGTAACTCGGGTATCCTACCCGGTTACTATCCGTTAATGTCTCATTACTAAACTTTGACTTTTAAAATCCAATTTGAAAAATTTGGCTAAAAAATCTTTTGTTTAAAATTCGTGGTTTTCAAAGTAGGACTTTATAAAAATCATTAAAGGCTGAAAACTGCCTTTAGAACAGTTTTCACCGTCAAAACAGTGGTGTTGGTGCAAAAAATACAGTTTTTCTGCATGTTTTTAGAAAATCCTGTGCAGGAATTTCTTGCTCTATGCACAGTTTTTGTAGTTCAGGTTGTATTTAAAAATCCAGATTGAATTTGAAAAACTTGTCTTTAGGAAAGTTCTTGCTCTTGAAAAATTCTAAAACTTTTATGTTTTAAGAAAAACCCAGTTCTGCTTGAATTCTTGTCATTTTTAATTTGAAACTTACTGGACGTGTAGACTAGGTCTGGGCAGATCAGCCTCGGATTTTCGTAAAAACGGAGGCCATTGGAGCCTCATTTTGCAAATCCGTTCACGTTGTTCCCTAGGAAAAACTGTTATGAGAAACTTTTGTGTTTTAAGTTTTTCCAAATTCGGCCTATAAAGGCCTCAAAATCGGCTTGCCGTAAAACTGGTCAGGATCCACCCGAACCTGGCAGTTTTTCGGTTTAGAGTTCGTTTTACGTCCTAGACGTGGAATCTAGCTCAACCAGTCACTGCGGGAGCTCTAATACACACATGCAGTGGTTTTCTAGTGTAAATTTTCTTTAATCACAATTTCTAACATCACCATGCAAACCTAATTGATATTGGATCAACTAAGTTGCATGATCTCGGTTGCACAAAACCTAACAAGCATACTAATTAAATTCTAGCAACCTAGCACAAAATTATCGTTCACCAACACTAGAGCAGATTGGGGACATATAATAAATTAGTATTTAGCATGAAAATTAAGAAAATTAAAGCAAGCATGCACATAAAAATCAAACCACCCCTAATTCTAGATCAAGCACAACCCTAGATTCCTAACTTTGGGCACAAAATAAATTGAGCTTATGCTCTTACAATTTCAACTTGAAATACATGTAAATTTCAAATTGAATGCTTAATTGAAAGAGATTAAGGTCTAGAATGGTTTACCTTGATTTATTGAAGAAATTGAGGCTAGGGTTTGGTCACAAAAATTTTCCTCCTAGGACACCACCCAAGGCCGGTTTTGTTGCACCAATTGGCACCAAAATTGGCTGATTCTTGGTGGCTGCTTGCACCTAAACTAAGCACTCTTAAATCCAAATTTTCTCACTCACTCACCCCCCCTTGGCAGCCGGCTGTTGGCCCCAAAATTGGGCACAAAACTGCCAAAATTTTTGCTTGAACTTGCTAGGGGAAACCGAAGACTACAAACATCAAAACCCCTAAGTTTCTCAATTTTTTTCTTCACTCAATCACCCACTTGAGATTGCAGATTTTTGGAGAGGGAAAATGGGCAGAATTTGGCTGCTTTTTCTGAATTTTTATCAGCCAAAACTGATCCCCCCATGAGCCTATTTATAGGTGAAAAATGGGACCTTTCAGCAAAATTTTTTTTGTTCAACTTTTGCTCATAAATCCATAGAGCAAAATTAATTCTATTTTGACCCCTAAATGGCCAGCCACCTCACCATCTAGAATAGTCCAAGATTTTCTAATTTTTTTTATTTAAAACCTTAATGATGTCATAAATCCAAAAGGTGATGAGGTAAGCACAATTAAGGCTTGTTTGCCTTTTTCCTTAAAAAGCAGTCCACTTTAAAGCCAACACAGATATTTCTAATACTGTGTTTACTAATACACAGTATAATTCAGTACTGTTATACTGAACTGCAGTCTAAAATTTATCTGTGTATAGTTGGACTGTATAAAAAATTTTCTTTGTATTTAAAGCCCTTTGGCCCTTAATATCCTATTTTAGGTGCTTGATTTTTCTATGGTGATTTTAAAACTTAATTATACTATCTCGTCTGTAAAGACGGTTTTCACAGTATATTTCACATACTGCTTATCATATCACAGTACCGTCTTACTCTGGTCAACCTTTGACTTATTCTGGTCAAACTTTGACCATCATAAATTCATGAAATTCCGTCATGCCTTTTTCCTTAAAAGGCCTATTATGGAGTCTCGTAATTAATTTACCGAGAACTCAACCCTATACTGATAAAATTATGAATTTTGTATTGGTATTCATAATTTTCATACAATTGCACATAAACACATAGTACAAACTTTAGATTTCTTATATATAAGAAAATCATGAGTTCGTGAAAATTTTTGGATATTATATTATCAAAATGTAGTGGCAGACATAATCTAACAGTAATATCATATTTAACTCTACCTAAAAGTGTAGAGTTCGAAACCCCACATCCCAAATATTCAAAAAAAAAAAAACAATAATTAATTGCTAAAATGCCTCATTCCGTATCTTAGGGAGGAAATCATTAATGATAGATAATACTCAATTTTCTATTTTTTTTAAAAGGTAAATAAAAAGAGAAAAAAAAAAAAAAAAAAAGGACAATCATGGAGGAAATCCACGCCAAAGAATCCGACAATTCATGTTCAAACCCATTGAACAATGTTCTAGTGCATTTATTAAAACATCAAAACTCTAACTTATAATTTATAAAATAACTAGATTGACAGATACAATTATTAATAGAATTTAATAAATTCCAACAAGATTATATTGACAGTTAATAAAAGTTCCATCTTACACCCATCGCCCACTCAAATAAAGTTTTTTTATAATACAAAAGGGAAAAAAAAAATACAAAACAAGAGTCAAAATTAAGAAACCAATTAACCCCTGATGTAGCCAAACCAAAGACTAAACCGGAAGGAGCTAGCTCACAGAGAAGAAAGCCTAAAACTTCAACTCATTAGACACCTCTAGTTTTAAGTCGCATTAAAATGTAACTAGAAAGGAGACAAACACTACCCAAAAAATAAAGAAATAAAAAAAGAGACCAGACTACGTTCTTTCAGTGTACCCTAACGTACGTAGGCGTTAAAAACAGTTGTCTCCATGTTGTCTCATATTATGATGCTGAGGGGGCCTTACAATAGAATTTTTAGACTACAGTTGTTATATTTATGTAGTTTTTAAGACTGCGAGTTAAGTTTTCTTTCTAAACCCCTTCCCAAGAACAATTTTGGCACGTCATTTCTTCATCAACATCAAATGTAATTTTACAACAGAATTCGAGAATAATATGCATTTTTTGTATCATATTGATGCAATTATTTCTAAATTTTTGTTAATTACGCCTCCATAATATTAGGCCTCCATAATCAGATTTTTGTGGGTCTTGTCTTAACCGGCGTGATTAGGATATTAGGCCTCCATAATATTATGGAGGCGTAATTAGGCCTCCATATTTCTAAATTATCATATTCAGGCGTAATTTTACAATGCAATTATTTCTTGTCTTGTGGGTGGCAGAGCTCGGACTCGGAGAGAGAAGAGTGAAGAAAGGTGGAGAAGACAAGGGTGAGGCTGAGAATTTTGAAGATTGGCAATGTTAGGGTCTCCATTTCTTGTCTTGGGGGTTTGTTGTTGGGTTAGGAAATGTGTTTGCAATATGCATGGTAAGATTTATAGGGTTCATGGGGTTAAGAAAAAAATAAAATAAAGAATTTCTTTCAAACGAAAAAATTACATGATAGGATAGAGATATGTCACAAGAAAAATGGTTGGGAGATCATTCTAATCTTGAATCCCTTTTGAATATTACCTTACATAATGTGATTTGTCATTTTTTAATTTTATTGATATGGTTGTCATAGCAATTAAAAACATTTAATATTAAGAAGATTATAACCTATCACAAAAGTTGGTACTCAAAAATTATAATTAGAATTCATTTCCGTAACATTATTCATTACACAAAAAATCATAGTACTATTATTGGTCTTCCTGTGTCTTGACCCCAATAAATCTAACCATGACCCCAATAGATTTATTAAGTTACACAAAATTATATATAGCTATAAAAAGGGGAAACGTCTTTTCATAAAGACTGATTACATTATTATACTTTTGGGTTTAGTTATATTATTTCTCAACTTTTTCTTTGAATTTAGAAAATCTATTAGCTTCCTTTGCACTTGAACAATAATTTATCGAATTTTTTTTCATTTGTCTACTTTGTTAATGAAAAAAGAGATAAAATGACAAAAATACCCCAAGTAATTTGTGAGAAATGTTTTAAACGTTAAAAAAAAAAAAGAAAAAAAAAAAAAAGCCTTATCAATAAAGTATCAAAAATTATCTTGAATTTATGTTTTGTAACTGTTTAACATATTTTTCATTTTTTTTTTCAAGAAAAGATATATTATACACTAGTTTCCTCTTGTTTTCATTATATATATATATATATATATATTTATTAATGAACTGATGTGATGAGACACCAATTTTTTTTTCTTTTTTCACATAATCGTCGGGGGCCTGAGAGGCTGTGATTTACCTTGCGGCGGATGTCAGTGGTTTGAGTCCGTTTATCTCCAACTTGTAAACTTAGCTGATACAAAGCTATATAATAGTACTAAATTTTTTCGATTCGGCAATTCGATCTATGCTATGATTTATCATTCATGGACGTTGATAAGATCCTTCCATTTAGCAGCACCTTAGGGGATGGTAAAGCCTTAAAGTTAAGAGCTAATCTCTTTAGTCATTAAAAAGTGAAGAATGCATTTAAATTTTTTTTTAAATATAAATGATAAAAGAGAGCAATTAGCATCAAAAGTAATTTACCATATTGAACTAGGTTGGCATGTCCTAAATCACCTATGCCATACTAAGTTCTCAACTAAGATTTGTTAAAAGTAAAAAATAAAAACAATAGTCATACAAGAAATAAAGTACAGGAAAATAGAAAGCACATGCAGGTACAAAATGAACAAATTAATAATTATGCACGCACGTGAGAACTTAGAAATTACCATGTATGTGCATGCAGGTGTGAAAACAAGAACAATAACAAAAAAAAAAAAAAAGGTGATGATCCCAAAAATAAAGTTAAACTGAGATTTTGCGAGCATCTCTAAATGTCATTATTAAAAACCCTCTAATTAAAACTCAGGAAAAGAAAATGGAAAAAAGGAGTATATATCTATCACAAAAATCGATTATCAATGAAACAATAACTTGAGACACCAAGCTAATGCTGAAAAAAAAAAAAAAAGAAAAAAAAGAAAAAAAAGAAGCTTCGGCTTTAAGACAACCAATGGCCACCATGAGAAGATAAACTATTTGCAACATGATTGTCTTCACATTTAAACTAAAAAGGGAGAAATATTTGTACAGTGTGTTTTATTTTATTTTTGTGAGAACAGCGATTTTGTTCTAAATTAAGCTTTGTTTTCCTTTTTTTTTTTTTTTTTTTTTTCCGGTAAAAAAGGTTGTGGTGCCTAATTGTTGCTTACGTTGAAAGATTGTGTGTGTGTGTGTGTGTGTTTTTTTTTTTTTTTTCCAATGAATTATATCACCTTTTGTTTAAATAATGTGCAATTCATAATTAATTATCAAAATGCGTCATTCTGTATCTTAAAGTGGAGGACATCCATTAATGGTAGATAATACTCGATTTTTTTTTTAACAAAAAGGAAAATAAAAAGAGAACAAGAGGACAATCATGGAGGAAACCGTAACCAAAGAATCCGACAACTCATGTTCATATCCATTGAATCATGTTTTAGTGCATTTATCAAAAGATCAAAAATTTAACTTTTATTATTTTATGAAGGGGTCTTCTACAGTCCCCCGGTTTGAAATTGGGGGACCGGTCCTCAATGATGTAACAGCCATCAATTTAACCAAAGGGTTTTTTTAATTGTTAACAAAAGAATAGTCTAGGGGAACGGTAGGAGCAAAAAAGGGAAGCAAATTTGAAACCGGTTGCAATGTGGTGAAAACAAAATAAGAAAAAAAAAATGTTTTAGTGCTTTAAAACAGGTGGGCCAAAGTTTTTAAAGCTTAAGAGATATGGTGGGATTTGGGAACAATCTTAAAGTTCAGGGACATAGATGAGAATAATTTCTTTTTTAAAATATATAACAACCAATTGTAATAGAAACTAAAGTACTATAAATTTTGTTTGTGATAAAACTTATCTTAACTAAGACCATCTCCAATGTATGTACCAATGTCAATGTTATATTTTTTTAAAAAAAGAATTAAAAATAATAATATTTATCGTCCAATGTGTAATGCTATTATAATGCTATATCTATTTTTTGTTAGCAGTATTACGCTTTAAAACTCATAAAAATAAACTTTTAGTATTAATATAATATTAAAATAAAAATATGTTTGGTTCTATTGACATACTTATTTTGATTTTTCATACCTCTTTTCTAAACACATATTCCACTTGATTTTAAAAGAATTAAATTTTCTTAGAATACCCCTGTTAATTCCATTCTACCCATAACAATTTTCATAAGATTTCTTTCCATATTTACTATTGTATTTTGTTTGTTTTGATATGTTTTAATGTTGTTTTGGAACGGCTGGGAAGTCACATTATAAATATTTTTATAATCTGTTTTTCTTGTTTTACTAAATAAGCTTGTATTTTTTTTTTTAGAAAAATAAAATATAAACAAAAAGAAAGGTATGAATTCAAGTTCTGAAAAAATAAATTAAAAATTTTAATTAAATGCTACTCATCTGATTATATCGATGTATGTTATATAATATTGTATTTTGTACGTTATTATATGTCTATACGATATATTCAGCGACATTTAGGGGAAAAAATGCACACCACACGAAAATACGAGTCTAAATATAACTAAATTAATTTAAATGCGAAATAAAAGATTATTGGAACATATGTATACAATTTTCCAGGATGCATGGATGCTTCTGATTGGCTTTTAGATATGAATCTAAAGTTTTTATCTTTTTCTGAAAAGTCAATAAAAATTATAAATAATTTTTAAAAAATCAACTAACTTCGACTTAAAAACTTTATTTCAAATAAATACATAAAACGCAAGTTTAAGACTAAAGTTTTTGAAAGGCAAGGAAATTAAAAGGTTTTGATTTACAGGTGAATATATGCGCAACATACGTTGATTACGAAAATAACAATGCGTTTGAGCACTAAAACAACAGCAAAGCTCCATTATTTTGGTGTTCAAATTCATTACATTGATGTTCTTTCTCGTTTCTTTTTTCTCGGACACTCAATTATCTATGTTTTTACAATATTATAAGATGCCAAATTTACACTCCTTATAAATATTATATATAAGGTAAAAAATTTCTTGTAATACGTGAAAGTAAGTCTGAATCCCTTCTGCAACCGGATAAATATAGCCAGTTAAAATTCAACTTTTCCTAAGAACGTGGCAGATCAACCCTTGGGGGACTGGTTCCACAAAAAAATGATTGGGGATTGCAGAGAATGAAACTCAATCTTTATTGTCAAAAAATGTTGCGTGATTAATAAAAGCTCCATCTTACACCAACCGTCCCAGTAAAATCAAGTTTCTTTAAAAATAAAAAATTAAAAAAGGGACAAAAAAAATTTACATAACAAGAGTCAAAGACACCAATTAACCACCGAACTGGCCAAACCAAAGAAAAAACCGCAAGGAGCTAGCTCACACTGAAGAAAGCCTAAAACTTCAACTTATTAGACACCTCTAGTTTTAAGTCGCATCAAAATGTAACTAGAAAGGAGCCATACACGGCCAAAAAAAAAAAATGAAAGAAGAGATCGGACTACTTAACGTCCATAGGCGTAGTAAAAATTTCCCGAAGACTACGGTTAAGAAACCGTAATCTCCTCATAATCTTGAGGGGGCTTATAATGGAATTTTTAGACTGTATAGTTATATCTATGTAATTTAAGACTGCACTTCTTAATTAAGAGGCACATTGTTAAGTTTTCTGCCAAATCCCCCTTCCCAACAACAATTTTGGCACATTTGTTTCTTCATCACCATGAAATGTAATTTTACAACAGAATTTCAGAATAATTTAATATTATGCATATTTGTCCAATCAAAACACATTCAAATTTGGTCAAAGTTTAACAAACACAATCCAAATATGATAAAAGTTCAATGAACTAAATAAAGTGATCTAATAAACATTGTTCCAATAAAATAAATAAATAAAAAAAGAAAACACCGTTCATTCCCAACGCATCACTTCTGGCTGCTCTTGCTCATAAATTTCATTGTCATTAAATTGTAGGAAAATAATAAAATTTAAAATTTAGTTGAAAATAAGGGCATCAAGATGATAATTTTAGGAGTTAAAAAGTTAGAAAACATCATGAAAAACATTATTAATTAGTAGTGAAATGGTGAATGATCTGCGTGTGTGTATAGAAAAATCCAGAAGAAGAAAGATAACTTACAATTTTTTTTCCCTTTAATTTTCCTTCATTACTCATCTGCTCAAATTTGGATTCGCTTTCTTTAGACTGTGCTTGCTTCTGGACAAGATATATAGGCGAAATGCTTGTTTCTACAGGGTATTTTTTTTTTTTTAAATCGTTATTCATTATTTTTATTTATTAAATTTCTACAACTTTTAACATCAGTGGTTATTATTTAATCGACATTAAAAATTTTCAAGTCGATTTTTAGACCGGCATGGAAACTTTCCACGTTACTTTTTGTCCGATGTCGAATTTACCGTCTTTCACAGGATTTGGAGTTGGATTTCTTACCGATTCATAACTAGTTTATGACGTTGGTTTTTAAAGTGAAGTGGATTTGCTTCCGTGTTGTAGGATGGCAATTTTGGAGGAGGTGACTCGATCAGCTATTAGTTGTTGGAGCGTTAAAGTATTAAATATAAGGGGAGAAAGCGTAGACGTTAGTCATGTGATCAAGTACTCGTTGAAGTAAATCGCTTTGATACATATAAAAAATAAAAGAAGACGATAACATAAAGATTTGTTTTTCGACAATATGCTTATTACATCTACAAATTATGAGAATGAGAGAAAATCACTTATTATAAATACAAATTATAGTTATAGAATCAAGTAAATTAATTACCTAAGATTATTGAATATTCTACTAAATAATTTGATCTAATTATTAAATTTTCTAATTTTTAACAGCTAAACAAATAATTTAATCTCGCTATAGCTAAAGATAGCTACAATATCAAAAGTCAATGGTGATATATCATCCAAAGCATAGTACAATGATATTATTGTTTCGAAACAAAAGGCTACTTGTCATTGAAATATAGCAGATATTTTTCTAATACACTGGAAATGTTGTTGAAGTTAATAATTATTATTTTCGAACTCAACGAATTATATTCTTTGGGGCGGAATAACTATACATATATTATACATACTGAGTGTGGGATTGGTCCTGTGAGCTTCTTTAACGTACCGATAGAGCTTGGGATTGGTCTCGTGAGGCTATTGTAGGAGAGGTAGTTGAACTCGAGGTTCTTAAGGTTGCCAAAAAAGTCCAGGATAGAACCCGAGATGGCCGATCCAGGTTATCATGTGGAACCAAAGCCTCTTTAGTTTTGCAATGGTGGGCGGGATCGGTCCAGTGAGCTTAGTGTTATTGTGGAAGTCGAGGATCTTGGTAGGGAAGGTCACCAACTTGGGGAGGGATCAGTCCCTCAGGTTCGCCATGGTTGATGTTGAGGGTACGGATTCGATGGGTTATCTCTAAATTTTATGCAATTTAAAATAATAAAAAAATTTATCATTTGGACTTGTTTATGTAAAATTATGGACTTTTAAAGTTTGAGTTACAAAACTATGTGATACTAAAGCTAAAGAAAAAATATATAAATTGAATTGTAAAAATAAGGTTTGGATTTGAAGTCCAAATAAATATGCTTAGATATAATTAAAACAGTAATTATTCTTCAAAAACATAAAATAATAAAAATAAAAATAAAATCATAGTACTATTATCGGTCAGATCCGGTAGATGATTCTTGAGTAGTTGCTAAAGTTGCACAAAACAATAATAGAAAAATGGTTTATCCTTTTTTTGTAAAGATTAATTACTTTTAGTTTTAGTTATTTCTCAACTTACCCCTTTGAATTTAGAAACTATCAGTGGCGGATTTACAGGATAGACAAATGGGGGTTACAGTCCCCATTGAAACTTTTTGTTCTTTTATTCTTACCCCAAAAGTTTTATAATTCTTATATTTTGCACTCATAAAAAATTAAAAAATTCTTATACAGCCCTTACTTTGTCTCTATTTAAAATAAAAAAAATTCTCGTATAATTCCACTAAAACTAATTTTTTTAAAAAATTATAATTTTTCTACTCTGCTCCTACTAAAATAAAAAATTCTCATATAAACTCATTAAAATTAAAACTTCTCACCCCATTAAAATTTTATTTTATCTTGAAAAAATAAAAAATGGTATATGTCCCACTGAAATATATTTTTGGCTCCCTCTTGGAAACTGTAATAGCATTTTTTTGAATATGAAGAAGTACTTATTTTGGCCGCATAAAAAAAAGGATAAAATGACAAAAGTACTCTTAAGTAGTTTGTGAGAAATATTTTAGCCATTTTAAAAATCATAGAAAAAAAAACATATAACAAAACATAGCATAAAAAGAAATCTTGAATTTACCATTTATAAACGTTTAAATTATTATTTTTTTTTCAGAATTTTTCTCAAAGAAAAAAAATATATATTTTAGAAATAAATTCCGTCTAAAAAAGGGTATTTTGTCTTTTCCCCATGCTTTTTATCCACAACATGCGTGAGGAAAGAAATAGAAACCAATGTTCAAATTTGACAACTTTATATTTTCTAAAATTAATGGGATAGATTGTGAAATAACTAGAATTAGGTATAATATAATACAAGTGAAACTATATTATATATTAGTTTTCCTTTTTTCATCCGATATTTTTTTTAGAGTGATCTGATGTGAGGAAACAACTATTTTTCATCTGATCATCTAATCATTTAATTTCTTTACATCATAAAATTAAGAACACATTTAATTTTATTCTTATGCTAATGATGGAAGATAGCAACTAGCGTCAAAGATAATTTAGAATATCTCATGAGTTAGCTTGGCATCCCGTAAATCACCTTTTCCATACTGATATCTCAACGTAGACTTACTCAAAATAAAAAGAAAAAGAAAAATCAATGTGAGAAGTAAAGTAAAAAAGAAAAATAGAAAGCACAGAATGAACAACGAAGCACATAGGTGAGAACAAAAAATCACCATGCAAAAAGACATGAAAACAAGAACAAAACAACACAAAATTGAGAGATTAGAATCCCAAAAGTCAAATTATTTCTTTTTATTTGTGTCATCCTTATTTCTTTTTATTCTAATAGAGTTTTATTGGGCTAGGAAAATAAAGAGGGTTCTAGAGGAGTATCGACCTAGTCGGCATATCTTGACACATCCACTGAATCATGTTATAATCATCATTTATCAAAAAAAAAAAAAAAAATCCCAAAATTGAAATTTAAAACTAAGATTTTGCTTTCATCTCCAAAGTTGTTCGTTAAAAAACCAATAAGAAAATCACCAAGCTGCCGTATCAAGTTGCCGTGAGAAGTCCGGACGATTCGCAACATGACTGCCTTCATCTCTAAGCTAAAAGGTGAGTAATTGTACGGTGAGCACTTTTCATATTATTTTAGTAAAGTTTTCAATTTTTGTGAAAAAAAAAAGGTGATTCCGTACTTTTTTGTTCTATAATTTGTTAAAGTTCATCAAATTAAAGTGGTTTGATTGAAATGCAAATGAAATCGGCAGTTATTTTTCCTTTTCTTTTCTTTTCTTTTTTTTTTTTTTTTTTTTCCCGTCATAATGGTTGTGGTGCTTAAGAGTTTGCTTACATTGAAGGGCTGTTTTTTTTTTGGCCCTGAATTACATAACCTTTTATTTAAATAATGAGCAATCTACAATTATTCGAAATGCCTCATTCCATTTCTAAACGAGGACAATCATTAAAGGTAAATGCCATTCAATTAAAAAAAAAGAAGAAGAAGAAAGAAAAAAGAAGAGGTCAATTATGGAGGAAATTAATCCAAACCAAAGAATCCGACAACACATGTTCACATCCATGGAAATTAGTTTTTAAAGCCTAAATTGATATCATTGACCAAAGTTTCACTACATTTAAAATATATAAAAAAATCTACTATGTATTATTTTATTAAATAACGAGTGATTACAACTAATATGAAGAGAATTTAGTACATTCCAACTAGATTGATGGTTAATATAAAAGTTCCATGTACACCAATCATTATCCCACTCAAATTAAGTTTATTAATAAATATAAAAGGAAAAAAAGAAATTACCTAACTAGATTCAAAAGAAACTAAACACCGAATTCTCGATACCTAAAGTTTTAGGTCGCATTAAAACCTAACTAGAATTTTTATACCACACTTCTAATAGAACAGTGGTCAATGTTCTTAATTTTGTCCTTTAAAATAAATAAATAATTAGTGACAATAAAAGTCAGTAGATGTATTAAGATATGCCGACTATATCGGCACCCCTATAACACCCTCGTCTCTTTTCCATTCCACGAATATTATTAACAAAGTTGAAAAGAATACGTAAAGGCCTTGATCAGAACAAAGCTTAATTTTGTCCCTCAGACTACGGTTCTGCTCAAAGCCGTAATTAAGCTTATGTAATTCTAGACTGTATATGCTTCTTATAAGGCTTCCAACTTAATTTTTATAAAAGACTATAGTTCTCTTAAAAAATATATATCTAGATGAATTCAGAAAACAAAGCGTGCAAAATTTCTACTGTTTTTTCATTTGCCATCAATTTTTTTTAAAATTTTTTTTTTAGATTTTTATTACCAAAAACCATATCACATCGACTCACTAGCAAACCAGTGTGATAGGTCAACATTATGAGTCGATAAACAACCTTATGGGCAAGAAGTAAGGAAAAGTTAGTAGGGCTCGAAAAGGAAAAGTAATCTCCCGAATTGAAAGCCAAATCTAGAAGAAATCAAGAAACAATCCCAAAGCCTCATCATCCATAAATATGGAAGATCCCAGGCACAAAGAAGATATATTTGGATGACCCTTTTAGCAATTATGCCCATTTTTTGTAGTTCTAGAGTTCCCTTCTTCACTCTTCCTTTTCCTATTCTCGAACTCCATTGTATTTGTAACGACTCATGACTCCTTTTAGTATGATATTGTCCGTTTTGGACTTTGTGCCCTCACGGTTTTGTTCTCGGGTTCACCCCAAAAAGCCTTATACCATTGAGAGGTGATATCTTTACTTATGAACCATCACATATATCAATCCCCAAGCTATGTGGGACTGTACAACTTATCATTTTCCTTCTAGGGACTGATGACTATTACAATCATCCCTCCTATTGGGGCCCAACGTCTTCGTTAGCCAAACTTACGGTTGGGTATAGGTTTTGAAACCATTTGTAACGACCTGTGCTTCCCTTTGGTATGATATTATCTTCTTTGGGTCTTGTGCCCTCACGGTTTTGCTCTTGGGCTCACCCGAAAAGGCCTTATTCCATTAGGAGGTGGTCTCTTTACTTACGAACCATCACATATATCTATTCCCAAGTAATACAAGACTACACAGCTTACCCTTTTTCCTTATAGGGACTGATGACTGTCACAATCACCACTCCTTTTGGGACCTAACGTCCTCGTTAGCCACACTTTTAGTTGAGTATAGGCTTTGATACCATTTGCCTCTAGTTGGTATGATATTGTCTGCTTTGTACCTTATGTCCATACTGTTTTGCTCTTGGACTCACCCCCAAAAAGCCTCATACCATTAGGAAGTGGTCTGTTTATTTATGAACAATCACATATATTCATCCCCAAGCGATGTGGAACTGCACAACTTACCTTTTTCCTTCTATGGATTGATGACTGTCACAATCACCACTCCTTTTGGGGCCCAACGTTCTCGTTGGCCACACCTCTAGTTGGGTATAGGCTTTGATACAATTTGTAACAACCAGTGCCTCCATTTGGTATGATATTATCCGATTTGGTCCTTGTACCCACACTGTTTTGCTCTTGGGCTCACCCCAAAAAACCTCATACCATTAGGGGGTGGTCTGTTAACATATGAACCATCACATATATTCATTCACAAGCGATGTTGGACTGCACAGCTTACCTTTTTCCTTCTAAGGATTGATGACTGTCACAATCACACTCTTATCAGGTCCCAACGTCCTCGTTGGCCACACATCCGGTTAGGTATAGGCTCTGATACCATGTGTAACCATTGCTTCCCTTTGGTATGATATTATCTGATTTTGACCTCGTGCCCTCATAGTTTTGCTCTTGGGCTCATCCTAAAAGGCCTCATACCATTAGGAGGTGGTATTTTTACGTATGAATAATCACATATATCCATTCTTAAATGATACGGGATTGCACAGTTTATCATTTTTCCATGTAGGGATTGATGAGTGTTACAGTATTAATACATTTTTCAACTATGGTGGAATATCTCGGAACACCACAGAGGACGTAGCTCTCATCAACAAGCAAACCTCTATAAATTTATTATGTCTCTGTCTTTATTCTACAATTATGTACGTTTACTATATTGTTCTCACATCACATCAATTAGTGAAATTTACCTATCGATCGGTCTATTAGTCAAATAACTTATGATTTTAGCCATTGGCTCGATACGCTGTAGTGTATTTATTTTTAGTGTAAAGGCCTAATCTACAAATCCGCATATCCAAACTGTAGGTTCAACTTAATTGAGACTAGCCGAGTGACAATGGATAGAAATTTCAATCTAAAGATCATAGATTGAACTAAGTATTGACCTCTAACCCCTATAATTGTCGACCTAGTCCTCTCTATTCCTTGGGTCTCCATCTCTGTAACTCTCTCTATCCTTTATCTCCTCTATCCTTCCAACCAAATAAAACCTAAAAAGACCATGGCTTTGTTTGGTTTTTAGGTCCAAACCCAAGTTTTTCATCTTAATTTTTATCTTTTTCTGAAAAATCAATAATAATTATAACTAGTTTTTGAAAAATCAATCAATTTCAACCTAAAAATTTCATTCTAAACCCATACACCAAATGCCAGCTATGTTTCAAATCCCTACCCTAGGTATAAAAAAAAAAAATAGAAAAAAAAGGAGAGAGAGATATTATAACTACAAAATATAGAACATGTACACTAATTAACTTGGACACAATAATTACATGCATACGTAACCGGCAAACGTTTTCTTCTGCTTTATCGGTGCTCAAAGATTACACATAGATTAGCACTAATTAAAATGTACTTGTGGTTTTCTTTCATTAGCGATACAAGCAACCCTGAATCTAAAGTACTTCAAGAAAACGATAGTATCTGTTTTATACACACACACACACATATATATATATACATATAAGTATATATGTATATATAACATTCGAACAGTACTACAGATACAAAGGCCGTGAAGTTCCCTTATTATTGTAACAATTATTCCTACATGGGAAGCGAGTTGCAGGTGATGTGCAGCGGAGGCCCGCACAAGCATTTGTTGTGGAAGAACTCGGTGTACCCGAATTTCAACAAGCTTCCGCTGTACGGAATCTTCCCGCAGAGTCTGTTGTAGCTCACATTGAACAGATTCAACCTTAGCTGCGTCACTTCTGCAGGAATACTCCCCGTCATCTTGTTGTGGTTCAGATCAAGAGACACCAATCTCTTCGGAAACCTCACGTTCGTCAAATCGAACGCGAACTTGTTCCTCGACAGGTCCAGCAGCTGCGTCGTCTTCTCCCACCCGAACAGCGGCGCGGGGTCGCCGACGAGTTTGTTCCGCGACAGGTCTATGTAGCTCAAGCGCAGTTTCGACAGCGAGGCTGGGATCGTCCCGGAGAGCTGGTTGTGCGACAGGTACATGTAGAAATCGGCGGCCTTGAATTCTCCGAACGAGGCCGGGATCGGTCCCACCAGATTGTTCCGGTCGAGGCGGAGCCCGCCGAGGCTCGGGAGGTAACCGATGGAGGCCGGGATCGTCCCGGAGATGCTGTTATACGAGAAGTCGATGAACTCGAGGCTCTTGAGGGTGGCGAAGACGTCGGGGATGGGACCGGAGATGCCGGTCCAGGTTATCTCGAGGAACCGGAGCCGCCCGAGTTTGCCGATGGTGGCTGGGATTGATCCAGTTATTTTGGGGTACTTGTGGAAGTTGAGAAGCTGTAGAAACGGAAGGTCGCCGACCTGCGGAGGGATCGGTCCGGCGAGGTCGCCGTAGCTGAAGCTGAGGGAGTAGACTCGGTAGTCTTTCTGCTCGCAGAGGACGTTGGTCCAGTAGCAACAGTCAGTGGTTGGGTCCCACGAGGCAAGAATAGAGGGGTTTTTGAACTGTGTCTTGATATCAAGAAGAGCTATCTTGTCGAGAGCGTTGCAGAACTCGGAGAGAGAAGGCTGAAGAAAGGTGAAGATTATTAAGAGGAGGCTGAGGAAGAAGACCTTGCTTATAGGCGGCACTTTGGTCGCCATTGTTGTTTGTTGGATGAGAGTGCAATGCATGAATGAATTAATGGATTGATTTTTATAGGGGTTGTGTTAAGTCAATTGAAAACGTTGAAAACGAATATATATAACTATATATAAAGGCTAAATATTTAAAATAAAATAAAGTAAAAAGGCCATTTGGTTGGTCCATTTGAGTTGGAGTTCTGTTGAAGTAGTTATTTTGATTGAAGTTTGATTGAGTTTTGAAATTATTCTTTTGGTTGAAAATGAATTGTTTGGAGTTAAAAAGTATAAAAACTTGAAATATATTTGAAAAAACTTATTATCAATATAGATCTAATTTCGTTTACCTTAAAAATTAATGTACTTTTATTTTCAAATAAAAAAATGATCATCTTATTTCGATATGAAATAACAAAGTCATAGACTTTTATAATTTGAGTTTTTAAATTCGAGTCGAAGATGTGATAAGTGAAACCAAATTTATAATTTTTTTAAGGAAAATTAAAAGAAAAACAATTAAAATTGTTTGATTTGAGTGAACCAATCAAACACGTGGTACATATGATAGAATATTTTCTATTTTGCTACATCACATTCTTTGTAGGGAATTTTTATGGCGGGAGTGGTACTTTTTCACCATCCACAGGGCACGTAAAATACTCTTTGACCTCTAAAGGCAGATGAGAGATTAAGGTGCACGATTGTTATAGTGTTCCTAATAAACTTTTATAGTAAGTTTTTCTTCATTCTAAAAATCCCCTAATTTGTTTATCATTATAATTTGGCAAATAAAAAAAATAAATAAATAAAAAACAACAACAACAACTCTTTTTTTCTCTCATTTTTGTGTTTAGGTGCTCATATCACGTGCGTGAATCCATAATAGCTTTGCACTAGTAGTTACCTCCCCTACACTGTTTTGGGGGTGGCCATCAAACGCGTTCAAATCATCTAAAATTGTTGGGTTGTTGAGGCACAGTACTATTATTATTATTATTATTATTTTTGGTGACGTGTGAGAGCTAGTTCTATTATTGGGGTTTCCACAATTACACTTTAGTATTTGAAAAAAAATTAAGTATTTGAAAAAGTTATGTGACATAAAAAATTATGTAAAAATTTGAATGTGTTTAAAAAAAATATGCAAAATATATATTGTCTTATTCGTCTCATCGATATGAGCATTTTAACATAAAAATCTCCTATTTCGATTTAAAATGAGAAAGTTGTGGATTTTTAAAGTTTGAGTTTTTTTAAAATAAAGAATCAAAAAAGTTTGATATTACGTTGGGATTGTAACACCCGAATTTCTTCGGTTCATATTTTATAGAAATTTCGTGTGAATATTTACCGTAATCGGTATTTCATGAGGAAGTTCGTTCTAGAACTTAATTTTGTGACAAGAGTTCTTAAGATTTATTAAGACTCAAAAACAAATTGCATGAACTTGCAAAATACCTTTATGAGTGAAAGGAGGTCGTATTTGCACATTTCAAGTCAAGTTGACGTTGACCAATAAGTCAGTTAGACCAAAACGGTCGAAAACGTCAAACAAGAATTTTATGATCGCAGTACAAGTGAAATTACTGCTAAAAACTCATTTCTTGATCAAGATGAGTTTGAATAGAATTAAAATCACCTTAGAAAAATCAAGCATACTAAGCTAGGGTCAGGGCGAAAGGATTCGGAAAAATAAGAGAAAAATTTTTTCCGATCGAGTTTTTCACAGATCGAAATTTTAAATGCAATGTAATTTTCGATACTGGGTATTTAAGCACCTCAGTATTAAAAATTTATTGCAATGTGTTGAATTACACAATTTTTCAAAAAGATTGAACCAAACAAGCCTTTAAGCTTAATTACATCACAATTAAGCTAAGTTAGGATATAACCCTTCACACACTTGGACCAATGAGCTTGTGACACCTCATCTATGAGTTGTCAACCACTCCCCACTTCTCTCCCCCTCATGGCCGGCCACTCCAAGCCCCTTTGGGCATTGGTTTGCAAAAAGTGAGGACCAAATACCAAGATTGGATGCAAATTTACCTTGGAAAAGAAAGCTAGGATTTCCCCTAGCTAGAGGCACTATTCCTAGGGATTTCAAACCCCAAAAAGACAGCAGCCATTAACCCATTA